>WSPJ01000036.1:169487-205810 GCA_009764595.1 Geothlypis trichas
GGGAAATAAACTTGAAATAAGCCACTCTCCTTCCTTCCCCTGCCCCTTTCAGTAAGAAGGGACAATGAGACATTATAAGTTGAAATAACAAATTGCTAAAAGCACAAGACCAGCAGTATTAATAGCAAAAGTATACAAAAGAGAAGGTGCTTTATCCACAAAAAGGTATTCACCACTGGGAACAAAAAAGAACACCTCCCAAAGATAGCACCCACATGGTCTCCAGACAAAAGCAATATGGCAAGGAGAGCTCCCGTGGCTTAATGTTCCCCCCTGTACTGGCTCTGACTGACACGGAGTTCATTTTTTTTCCTTAGCAACCTTCACAGTGCTGTGCTTTGTACTGAGAGCTGGAAGGGTATAGAAAATACATCAGTGTCTTAGCTACTGCTGAACAGCACTGTTTCTCTAACATTCCTTCCCCCATTAAGGGGGCTGGGAGCAGGCAAGATCCTAGGAGGGGACACAACCAGGCCATCTGACCCAAATTAACCAAAAGGATATTCCATATCGTTTAAGATTAGCTCAGATATAAAAGCTAAGGGAGAGAGGAGGAAGAGGAGCATTTGTGATTCTACAATGCTTGCCTTCCAGAGTGTCTTGGTTTGAAAGACGGGTGTCTGCTAAGGAAGGCACAAGCCTCCCTTGGAATGGAAAATGTAAACCCCTTCCCTTCAAATTGTTATAATTTTTGAAATTAAGGGGCTCTCAGGCAAAGATATGGGAGTAGCAATAACAGTTCCTTTACTAGTATGTATAATAAATCAAGCAACAACAACTATGGTATTAACAACAAACAGAACCAGGAACCCGGTAACAGCCTTCTCCACTACAAGCACTTTCCCCTTTGGTGTAGTGATGGTCACAGCCAGCAAGGGCACTGGTGGCTCCCAGTGGGCAAAGCAGGTGCGATGATTCCCCCTCGGCTGCAGGGGGCGCTCCGGTGCAAGCTCGGGGAGCGCGTGGTAATGGTGGCTTGACCAAGACAGGAAGAGATGGAAGAGAGGCTTTGCTTCACAAACCCCCCTGGGGCAGTCGGTCCTGGTGACCCAGCAGGACTCTCGGAAGCAGCAAGCTGGGAGGGCAGGATGTCTCGGCAGGCAGAGGGTGCGGGGCTACAGTGCAGTGAAAGCTCGAAGCAGTGCTGAAGAAGCAGTGGGTGCAGGGCAGCGGCAGTCCGGCTCCCAGCAGGTTAGGGAGAGGCAAGCTCAGGATCCCAGGCACCTGAGCAGATGGTGATAGGTCCCTCTTTTAGTGAGTGTGAAAACCGCGTATTTTATGATTGGCTTTTCGCAAATATTAAAATGAATATTATATGTGTTGTGTTAGAAAGTAATGCTGTATTAATTCTCTTAAGTAGTGTGTTAAATATAGTTTTAGGTTATAACAAAATGTTAAAATAGAAACTATACTATGTAGGATACTTTTTTTTTTTCTAAAGAAAGGACTCGCACTGAGATAGCAGTCACAGGACACCTAAATCTTTCAGAGAAAGAGAATTTATTGCTCCATTATCAGGAGAAACGAACTTCTTCCCGCCTCACACAGCCAGGACGACGCAGTTAGGCTTATGATGTTAGGCTTATGACGATGACCAGACAGAATCCTGTATTTGAATGGAATTTATGCATCATGTATGAAATGTATGAATATGCAACAGGGTATTGTTTTTAAGGGTTAATCCTTTGTTAATGGGTGTCCTTTTTCGGGCTTATGCTGCCCAGTAAAAGGTACCCGGATGTCTGTAACTCTTTGTTTCTATTGTCTCATATTGTCCTAATTCAAATTGTCCAAATTATTATGACTCTAATTGTATTACTATTTTTATAACCATTTTATTACTATTAAACTTTAAAAATTTAAAAAACAAGTGGTTGGCATTTTTCACAGTGAAGTATGTGTTAATAAGGTCCCAGTTCGGTGGCTGGTCTCACAAGCAGAGGCTCACCCCACAGCAGAAGAAGCATCTCTGGGCTGGACTACGGCGGCAACAGAGAATTTCCTTCCCCCAGCAGCAGCTGCAACCGTTCTCCAATGAAGCTGAGAGAGAGGAAAAAGGAGAAAGAGAGAGAGAAAGAGAGAGAGAGAGAGAGAGCTGGCAGCTGCCCCAGCCCCGTCTTTTACCAGTCCAATTCTCGAGGTATCTCTGCCCCTTGGAGAGAAACTCCCAGATAGAAGTGCAACCAGATGCCCTCCTCCCCTGAGCTTGGCCACTTGGGTTTTTCTTAAGTACCCAGACGTTACTGTTTCCTAGCAACTTATGGGAAAAAATTCCCTAAATAAAATGGAACAAAAGGAAAGAAATCTAACCCCCAACACAGAGCAATCAACACATCTGCTAAAGCCCTGCTTCCAGGGAAGTGTCTGAACATTGCTCACTGATGGGAAGTAGAGATTTTTTTCCACCTTTGCGTATGTGTGCACAAGCGTTCACTTGTTTTTTCGCTTTGATTTAGTAAACTGCCTTAACAAAACCTACAAATTATTTTCCATCTAATTTTCTCTCCCGTCCTGCTGAGAAGGGGAGTGATAGAGTGGCTTTGTGTATGAAGCAAAGCGACATAGTCCCCAGGCAGGTGCAAAGGAGAGCCCCTTTATTGCAAAAAATGTGCCTTTTTAAGCAGTTAGGCCTTTATCAGTTACATTCCATTTAAGTGTAACAAATATAATTCAACCAACCACCATAAACCACGATGTTGTTATGAACTGAATTTTGTTAAATTTTATATCAGTAGAAAAAAACTTGAGTTGCAGCATCTGTGAACCAGAGCTGCCGAGGCAAAGCTGTTGGGCAGGGTTACTTGTTATGTTAACTATAAGTCGTTAGAGTTAATAGTTCTCTTTGTATCACTTAACGACCCTAGCCAGGGCAGGTTAATAGCCCTACTTTTGTGTTGATCAGAGAAAATCTGGGGAGGAGGAAAGAATTACCATATGTAGATTTTGAGAACCACTGTATCATGGGACGTATTGAACTTATAAAAACCCCAAAACCAACGAGCCAAATATAGAATTGAAGAATTAGAATGATTCGTGGATGTGAGGAATAGAGTGCTAGACCTGCAGAGATGTTAAAAGACCTTAGTGCCCCTCGCCCTGACTAAAGAAGCTGCCTGGGACCGGGACCTGGAGCTGGGAAGCAGGGAAAAGTGAGAAACACCGGGGCCCCGCCCAGACGTTCCTGTGAGGATCGGACCCCTGGCTCTGCTACTTGTGGACAAAGCTGCATATCCTCCTCCTCTGAGCCACGCTGGGAAGAAGATGGAGACGGCTGCTTCGTCGGGCTTCCTAATCCTGAGCTGATCACTTTGATAAAGGCGTTAAAAGGAGAAAGGTCTCCTGCCCTGTTGTGTTTTATTTCAGCTGGGGGCTCGTCCGGGATTACCACGCCTCCAGAGGATACCAGGACCGGCCATCTTGGACCTCGAGGATAGCTGGTAACCAGGACCAGAGAAGAAGATCGGCTCAGGACCAGAGGAGCACCGGATTGGTGAGAACTATCCGGTGGCGGGCGAGGGAGACGAGTGAGTGTGTGTGAGTGAGACGGAGGCTGGCAGCTCGGACTTCCGAAGCGATAGTGGACCCCTCAGTACCGCGTTTCTGGACTCCTGCGAAGGTGCCAGCCGGGAACAGGGGGAAACGTGTGGAATTAGCGTGAATGAGTCGTCTCCTAAGGGGGAAAGAGGGCACCCCCCTCCGGGCGTGCGGAGGAAATAGTGTGTGAGTGGCACGCACCCTCCGGGCGTGCGGAGTAAATTATTGTAAATATTGTTAGAGTGGCGCGCACCCTCCGGGCGTGCGGAGGAAATATTGTAAATATTGTATGAGTGGCACGGCACCCCAAAGGTTCTGACGAAGGATGTCAGGCAGATTGTAAGTCCCGAGAAGGATTCGGGCAACCTCACAAGCCCTGCAGGCATATTAAGTCCTGGCGGAAGAGGTCAGGCACAAATCCCAGCGAAAGAGGCTGGGGATTTGTTTTTAAGTCCTGATACGGTGTTGGAAGGCTGGGAACACTATACATCAGGCAGTGTTTATCCTGACTGAGGAGGTCAGGCACGAACCGGCTTGTTACGCCGGGTTTCGTGTGTTCAAGTCCTGATAGATATAAGACCTGACGCGGAAAGTTAGGCTATCGACGAGATCAGGGAGTTGTTACAGTATAAAGTCCTGAGCTTCAGGCAGCTAAATTTTTTGAGATTACCTATCGGTAGAGACACCTTTGAGATCTGAAGAGATGGGAGGGTGTAATAGTAAAAAACAGGCAAGAGACTAAAGAATATACCTCCCGGTAGCCCCTTAGGGGAACTGTTGGAAAAATGGGATTTGATAGAGGACACAAAGGGATTAGATAAGATAAAGATGATCCACTACTGTGTAGAAGTCTGGCCAGAATTAGAAATGCAAGGAGGATGGCCTTGGTGTGGGACATGAGACAAGTGGATATGCCAGCAACTGAGTAATTATCTGACAGCTCGAGGAGATACTGATCCTGAGCAATTACTGTATGTAGATTGCTGGTTAAAAAGTGCTATTGAAGACAAAGAAGTACGAATTTGTAAAGTGCAGAAGAAGAAAGATGGGAATGAAGGAGGGGAGGCTGGAAGTGGTAAAAGATGGGACCCCCTAGATTATTTGCCTCCTGCTGCCCCTCCACCTTACAATCCTCTTGCTCAGGCACCTCCAATGGCAGGTCCGGTTCTTCCCCCGGCTGCCATCCCATTACCACCCCCTCAAATTCCTCCTTCTACTTCTTCACCTTCCCCCTTGGCTCCTCCAGTTCCTTCCGCACCACCACAAGTGACTACTCCACCTGCTGCATTCTCCACCCCTTCTCTAACTCCGCCTAATAACTCTTTTCCCCCTGCTATCGCTGTCTCTTTACCTCCTCCTAGTTGGGATACAAATGCCTCCTTGTCCGGTAAACTACTAACACCAAATACACCTGCTGATCTGCAGAAAGTTCAGGGTAACCCGGATATCCCTCAAACTAGTTTGGCATCTGAAGATGGGCCTTACTGTGGTACCAGATCCAAGACCTCCAAAGCAGAGAGACTTTTTCCCCTCAGAGAAGTTCCTATGGGAGGAGCAGTGGGAGGTGTTGGCTTTGTGAATGCTCCTCTAACAGCTTCTGAAGTGAGGGGATTTAAGAAAGAGTTGGGGCATTTAGTTGAGGACCCAGTGGGCATAGCCAACCAAGTGGATCAATTCTTAGGTCCAAATATCTACACTTGGGGGGAGATGAATTCTATTTTAAATATATTATTCTCCTCAGAAGAGATACAGATGATTAGGGCGGCTGGCATAAGACTTTGGGAGAGAGATAACCGTCCAGGACCCCAGGTGCAATCCGGTGAACAAAAATTGCCCCTAACAGATCCCAACTGGAACCCTAATCAGGAGGAGAGGAGGAAGGCCATGATGGAATATAGATCTTTAATGATTCGGGGGATCAAAGAGTCAGTTCCCAAAGGAACTAATACCAAATTGGCATTTGAGGGTACACAAGAAAAGGATGAAACTCCTGCTGCTTGGCTTAATCGCCTAAAGCAGAACTTCCAGTTATACTCTAGAATAGACCCAGATACCACAGAAGGTCAAATGCTACTGAAAGTCCAATTTGTTACCAAATCTTGGCCAGATATACGGAGGAAACTGGAAAAGATTGAAGAATGGCAAAACAAGGACATTAATGAGTTATTAAGGGAGGCATTGAAGGTGTATTTAGGAGGGACGAAGAAAAGGCAAAGGTCAAAGCTAGAATCATGGTCGCTGTGGCTAGAGAAAGCGGGGGAGCAAGCAATTCTATACCACGATCCAAGGTAGTAAAAGAAAGTGTGGGGTGGGTGGGTCCACCGCCAGGAGGAGGCAAAGATAGGCCTCTTGGGCAGTCAAGTACAAGAGAAATGGAGAGACCTCAAACTTCTATGAGTGAAAAGCGCTGCTATTATTGTGGAGAGGCAGGACACATCAGGAGGTTTTGTAAAAAGCTCAGTCTCGATGTGGCAATAGCCAGGGAACAAGATAACTTAGAAAGAGTTCTTAGAGGTGATGATTAGGGGTGTCAGGGGCTTTACACCTTAGGAGACCCAATGCAACATCAAGAAGAGTCCTTGGTAAACTTTGAAGTAGGACCCCTAAATGAAGAATTTGAATTTTTAGTTGATACAGGAGCAGATAAGTCCTGTCTCAACAAAATACTGAAAGGTATGGAAATTGGGAAAAAATTCTGTGAAGTTTTAAGTGCTGAAGGGAAACCATTTAGAGCATCAGTGATTGAAGACAAAAAGGGATGTGAGAAAACTCCTGGGCCTGTTCGGATATTGCAAGTTATGGTTAGATCAATATTCGCAGAGTGTAAAATTTTTGTACAGTAAACTAGTAGCTCCAGATCCCCTAATTTGGACAGCTGAAGATGATCAACAATTTTTAATGGGAGAACCTATAGAAAATTTAGAACATGATTGCCTTGAATTGGTTGACCTCCAAACAAAAATAAGAGAAGATTTAGAAGATCAGCCTCTAGCAACTGGAAGAATCTTATTTATAGATGGCTCTTCAAGAGTAGTAGATGAAAAAGAGCTTCAGGTTATGCCATTGTAGATGGAGAAACATTACAGATTAGTGAAAAAGAGAAACTATCCCCAGATTGGTCAGCCCAAAGTTGTGAGGTATATGCCCTGAAAAGGGGATTAGACTTACTGGAGGGAGACCGGGGAACCATTTATACGGACTCCAAATATGCATTTGGCATAGTACATACTTTTGGGAAAATATGGGGAGAGCGTGGGTATTTAAGCTCAAAGGGAAAAAGCTTAGCCCATGAGAATCTAGTTAGATCTGTATTAGAAGCTCTGCAGAAACCTATAGAAATAGCAGTGGTCCATATAAAAGAGCACCAAAGAGGAGACAGTCTTGAAGTCAGAGGAAACCGACTGGCTGATCAGATAGCAAAAGAAGCAGCTTTAGAACCAGGAGATCCAGTAAAAATTTTTAAAACAGGAACGCTACCTGAAGAAAGAGAAAGAGGAGAAGAACCTGTATATAGTGAAAAAGAGTTACAGGCTATAAGAAATTTAAGATTAATCCAAGGGCAAAGAGGAGAGTAGTTAACCTCAGATAGGCGGGTGTTTTTGAATGAAGCACTGGCTCGGACAGTGCTAACAGAACTACATAAACTAACTCACTGGGGGGTCCAAGGACTATGTGACCATTTCTTAAGAAATAACCTATGCATAAGAGTATATAGCCTAGCCAAAGCAATTACAAGAGGGTGTGTCATTTGTCAAAAAGTAAACCAGAAAGTAATGAGAAAAGTAGCACCTGGAGGGAGAGAATTGGCTTTAAGACCTTTCCAAAGCATACAGATAGATTTTACTGAGATGCCCCCGGTGCAAGGATACAAATATCTCCTAGTTATAGTAGATCATCTCACCCATTGGGTAGAAGCCTTCCCAACTAGAAAAGAAACAGCTCAAGTCGTAGCAAAAATAATCCTAGAGAACATTATCCCCAGATATGGAATGGTGAACACTATAGACTCAGACCGAGGCCCACATTTTGTGTCCCGAACATTGCAAAATATAATTGAAGCATTAGGAATAAAATAGAAATTACATACTCTGTGGCACCCCCAGAGTTCTGGGAGAGTAGAGCGGATGAACAAAACTCTCAAAAATGTATTAACTAAATTGATAGAAGAAACAAAAATGAATTGGCTAAAATGCTTACCTCTAGCGCTTTTGCGCATCAGAACAAGACGTCGGTCTGACATAAGAATTTCACCTTATGAAATGATGTTTGGGCTGCCATTTCTGTTAACACCATATAGCACAGGAGACTATCTAGAAAGGGAAGAAGCTACAAGAAAGTATTTAGAGGTAATTGGAAGAACTCTGGAAGGACTTAGAAAAAAGGAATACCTCCCCCAAACTTCCCCTCTGGACACAAAGGTTCATAACATTAGCCCAGGAGATTGGGTTTTGATAAAATCATGGAATGCAGGATCATTAATGCCTAAATTTGAAGGCCCCTTTCAGGTACTCCTCATCACTAATTCGGCTGTGCGGACCAGGGAAAAAGGTTGGACTCACATTACGAGAATAAAAGAGCCAGTTTCACCCCCAGGTATGGGATCAGATACGACATCAGCTTCTCCCTCTGGCATTGGGCCAGACACCACACCACTCTCACCTCCGGGCACTGGACAAGAGTCAACCACATCACAAGTGAATTCACCTCAGTATACTGTAATAAAAGGACCAAAAGATTTAAAGTTGACTCTCAGGAGGAAGAGTCAAAAAGACTGAACGGTATGGGAAAATAATTGGTATTTTAGTTATAACATAGCTTAAGATGTTAAAAATGTTTCAAGACAGTTCTGTATGTAAAATAAGTGTGTAGAAAGTTTAAAATGGTAAATAAGCAATTCTAGTTTCCCCAATTTAAAAACTCCTAGTTAATCCTCTGCAGAGCACTCCCCTAGGAGAAATCAAAATTAGCAGGGAACAGACCAAGAGGGACTTAGCCAGAGAAGCAGGTAAAAGGGACTCTAAAGAGCTTGGAAGCTTCTTCTCAGTAAGATTCCCCAAGAGGCAAGGCCGGGTGGGCAGGCTGTGCAAGATGACCCATACCGCACTCTTGGGAAGGGTAGTAATGATGGCTCTAATTGCTGGTGGTGCTCTGGGGAGCCCAGGAGAGCCGTGCAGTGAGTGCTACCAACCCCTCCATGAAGAGAAAGAAGTGAGCTGCTTGCATAGAGTCCACATCAGTCCTAACCCTAATTGTGTTGACCTCTCTCAATTGGTCTTTTATCAGAAAAATAGAATAAATTGGATAACACAGAATACTGCCACTTTTAGGCAGTCACTCCTGGGAGAGGGCCCTGTAAGAGAAGCTTGGTTGTGCTTTGAATATGATGCTGCTGAAGCAAGCTCAGTAGATCTGGTAAAAAGAAAAGAAATAGTAAAAATAGTAAGAAAAATAGTTTGTAACAGGTATTTAGCAGTAAAAAATTTGAGTACTCGGTGGATTCCAGGAAGTCTAAATAAATTAGAATCTGTTGAGAAAAGAGACAAGTGTACCCACCATGAAGCACATGAAGCTTATAAGTGTACTGAAAAAAAGGTAAACCCCGTTCAGAAAATGAAAGAACTGTGTAAATATAGAAAATGCCCAACAGAAATTGATGACACATTTCAGGACAACTCTAAATACCTGGTTTTGATCTCTGATCTTACAGCATACACTGAATTGTCAATAGACT
Source organism: Geothlypis trichas (assembly GCA_009764595.1). Lineage (NCBI taxonomy): Eukaryota > Metazoa > Chordata > Aves > Passeriformes > Parulidae > Geothlypis > Geothlypis trichas. The sequence goes on from WSPJ01000036.1 coordinate 178,753, forward strand.
GGTCTAGCAGCTATGCCGCTAGAGTAGTAAAACCAGCTTTCTTCCTATTACCTAAAGAAACTGGATCAAGTTTAGGAGTTCCTATATACAACAATTTTAAAGAAACCAAACCGAAGAGGCAAAGTTCAATAGAAATTGAAAAGATCCAAAATTGTAAAAGCCAAGTTCAAACCCCAGTACCTACGTTAAACAGAATTATCAGGCTCCAAGCAGTATTGGAGATAAAGAATGCAATTATTAGAAACATTTCAAAAGAGGTGAGAAGATTAACATGTGTAAACACTCAAAAACGAACTCCTACACCTGATTCCAGTTGGTGGGATAACCTAGAGATTTTCAAAAAAGAGGTATGGGAAAAAGTAGACCTTTTCTTACTGTGAGTATACTTGTAAAATTGCTCTCTTTACTATGTTTATTTTTGTGTTTTATTAAAATAGTAGTATTAGCTGTACAAACCAACCTGAAGAAACCAAGAAAAGTAACAAAGGTAAATAACCATGATTACCAGAGTGCTCAGGAAATTTTTAATCAATACAAATTGCAAGTTGATGCGAGCTTAAGCTCGATCAAAGTAAAAGAGGGGGGTCTGTTATGAACTGAATTTTGTTAAATTTTATATCAGTAGAAAAACTTGAGTTGCAGCATCTGTGAACCAGAGCTGCCGAGGCAAAGCTGTTGGGCAGGGTTACTTGTTATGTTAACTATAAGTCGTTAGAGTTAATAGTTCTCTTTGTATCACTTAATGACCCTAGCCAGGGCAGGTTAATAGCCCTACTTTTGTGTTGATCAGAGAAAATCTGGGGAGGAGGAAAGAATTACCATATGTAGATTTTGAGAACCACTGTATCATGGGACGTATTGAACTTATAAAAACCCCAAAACCAACGAGCCAAATATAGAATTGAAGAATTAGAATGATTCGTGGATGTGAGGAATAGAGTGCTAGACCTGCAGAGATGTTGAGAGACCTTAGTGCCCCTCGCCCTGACTAAAGAAGCTGCCTGGGACCGGGACCTGGAGCTGGGAAGCAGGGAAAAGTGAGAAACACCGGGGCCCCGCCCAGACGTTCCTGTGAGGATCGGACCCCTGGCTCTGCTACTTGTGGACAAAGCTGCATATCCTCCTCCTCTGAGCCACGCTGGGAAGAAGATGGAGATGGCTGCTTCGTCGGGCTTCCTAATCCTGAGCTGATCACTTTGATAAAGGCGTTAAAAGGAGAAAGGTCTCCTGCCCTGTTGTGTTTTATTTCAATGTGAGCATGTAATGTTTATATAACTTGTTTTTCTACCTCCAATTCAGCTGAGTCACATTCCCATAGTCCTTTTCTGCTTAGCCGAAGTAGCAAGCCTGAGCCATGATTTTACAAAGGTAACAAGGCCCTTATTTTATAAGGTTTTATCTATGCACAACAGCTTGGTGGGCACCTGGCACCCAGCCAAGGTCAACCTGCTACAGTCCTTTTTGATGCCCAAATGTGGGGCAAAATAGAGGCAGTTATATAGATATAAACATTGCACACTATAGTAAATGATAAATAGTAGTTATCAAGAAGCAGCCTTGTGTGCAGCAGCACATGGTGTTTGTCAACTGCACTGCTTATCTTTTTATTGTGCTGCCTTTGGGAACATGTTAACATAAACGATGGTGAGGGAATCACTTCCTTCTCCCTGCTCGAGGTAGATGTAAATGCATTTATAATGCAGGCTCCCACGGTCTTTGCTCATCCTTATGTAAGCTGTTTAATACTGTTAATAATATTAGCAAATATTGTTGGCACACTATGGAGTTCATGGAATCTGTTGTCATCCTGGTGTAAGAGAAAACAAACTTTAGGTGAGGAGCTATTGAAATCTGCCCTGAGGCATCCAGTTCCTGGGTGGCAGGGTTGTGGAAGGATTTGGGCAGGGTTTCAAGGCAGTTATCACCCCCCATTACCTGGGATTTTAGACCTGAACAGGTAAAAATCTTTAAGAAACTGACCTGTCAACTGATAGAAGGGTGCCTTGCCTACCCTAACAAAACCCAGAAGCTTCTCACCCTCTACTGGGGCCTGGTCTGTGCCTACGGAGACACTGTTCAGTACTCTCTGAGGACTGTAGTTGAGGCAGGAAGACAAACTGTGTTTGAGGATGCAATGCCTGAGACAGGGACTCAAACCACAGTAACTACAGTTATTGCCCCAGTAATAAAAACAAAAAAATGGACAAGGCAAGTTATCAGGCCTATACCATCACTTTGTAAAGGAGTGTCCTGGTTTGAAAGACATATGTCTGCCAAGGAAGGCAGTAACCTTCCTGGAATGGAAAATATGACCCCTTACCTCCTTATATTAGTATAAGTTTAAAATAACGGGGCTTTCAGGCAAAGATGTGGCAAAAGGAATAACAGTTCTTTGCTAGAATATATGTATTTATATCTAAAACAAGGCAAACAAACAACAACAACAGCAGAAACAACAAAAAAACAGACAACCCAATAACAGCCTTTTCCCGCCCATCAAGCAATTTCCCCTTTGGTGTAGTTATGACCACAACCAGCAGGGGGCACTATCGGCTGTATTTGAGGCAGGGAGGCTGCAGTGACTCCCTCACAGCTTCAGGGGGCACTGTTGGCAGAGGGGCTGTGATGGTTCCTGTGGCCTCAGTGGTGTTCCAATGCAGGCTCCAAAACCTTCTGAGGGGGGTCTGGGAGCTTGGGCAAAGGGGAGGACAGGAGATTGCTCCTTTGCACAGCTCACAGGCAGTGGCTGGTTGCGATGTCGGACTACCATGCAGAGAAGTGGCCTGGTGGGGGCAGCCCCAGTCCCAGCAGCACCTCACACATTGGGTCTGGACCTCCAAACAACTGGGAAACAGGGAGAAGGTGAGCAGGCTTGCAGTGTAGAAACAGTGGCAGATCATAGTCTCAGAGTTTAACATACAGGAGCAGCTATAGGGGCAGGGGCTTGGCAGAAGGTGGTCCCAGATTTTACCATCTCACGTGCTGGCTCTGAGTTCCAGAGTGGCAGGGAAGCAGGGAAGCAAGCAGGCAGGCCCTGGTTGCAGTGCCAAAAGGAAAAAACACTCCAAAAAATCCCTACAGGGCAATAGGATCTCAGGTCAGATCCAGTCACCATGCCAATCATACAGCGGCAGCTTTAATCCCCCCCACTGGAAGGAAGGGCCAGCCCCCGCCCCAACATCCTCTGGATCCTGGGCTGAACCTTCACCCATCATGATATTCCCCAAGCCACAGGTGGGGGGGGGGGAGACAACACAGTAACAATTCTGGGCACAAAATTACTATGGGATAACCCCATCACCATGAGCCACCACCCCAAGACAGAGAGGAAGAAGAAGAAGGAAAGGAAGTACTAGTAGAAAAGGAGATGTGAGATCAAGAGGCAGGCCCTTCAACAAAGAAATTGAAAGTAATGAGGTTAATCAAACAGTAAAACAAAGTTATTTGGTCCCTGACCTCATCAGAACTTCAAGACTTGCAAAAATATTACAGCTTCCAGCCAGGTGAGCAGATTCTGCCTGCTTGCTTTGATGCTGGGATAATGGGGCCAACAGTCAGCAGTTAGAAGGTCATGAAGCTCAACAGCTGGGATCCCTCACTAAAGATGAAGAAATTTAGAGAGGAATTGGAAAGGAAGGAGCAATTTGCTCTCTCTGGAGATGGTTTCTCTCAAGTGTGAGAGCAAGATATCTATTTAAGGCAGATCTTGTGAACTCCACCAGGAAGTGCACCACTGCAGACAAAGGTATCCAGTACTTGAAGGAATTAGCAATCTCAAAGGTTACAGTGTCTCTAAAGATCCAGAGGATGTCCCTTGCACACTGACCATGTGGAGGAAGGTGGTTCAAAGTGCCCCTGCTTTACATTCTAGAAGCTTGGTATTCTGTCACCTACAAAAGGATATACTAACTGTAGAGATGGTGTCGTCCTGGCTCCAAAACGTAGAAGAAACTCTGGGTACTTCCTTATCCCTATGAGCCAGCACCCCAGCTTTTAGGGGCAGCCCAAGAGATCGTTCCTCTCCTGCCCTGGTCAGAGGAAAAGGAAGCCCCAAGTGCAGGCCATGTAATGAACTCTGGTTCTTTCTGCATGAGCAGAGGGAGGACATGAGGAAGTGGGATGGTGAACCCACCTTTATGCTGGAGGCCCATTGTCGAGATCATTAGTTTGTCAGAGTGACCTCGACAAAGATTCTAAAGTCTCTTTTTTCAGCCCGGTGCTTAAAGAAGGAGTCGGAGCTCTTCATTTCTCGGTCTTAGCGTTGTTTATTTTATCTTATCTATAAAAAATTTTCTCCTGCCCTGCCGAGGTCAGCTCAGCAGGGCAGCCACAGGCACTCTGCCTGCCCCCGGGGTGGTGTTGTGTCTTTATACTAAAAACTACGTGTGCAATGTTTACAATAACTTCCCAATGCCCATCACCTATGCTAGACAGTGAACTTCTACTCTAAACCAATAAGTAAGTGCCAACATCACCACAGAACATGGAGGCTAAGAAGAAGAAGGAGAAAGGCTGGACACACCCAGTTCCCTCCATCTTGTCTCCATAACCCCCCTGTACCAAAATCCCAAAATGTATAATTCACCCTGTGATAAATCCACTAATATTCTACTTAAACTCTTGTGGCTTGCTGGTGTTCATATAAGGTTGGTAATTTGCTCCACGGGCCATAATCAAACCCACAGAGGCACCTTGGGCTCTGTGCCAGGGTCTCTGAGACCCCTGGCAGGGGTCCTGGCTGCTCAGGACAGCCAGAGGGATGTCCTGAATCCCGACAGCCCATGTCTATGAATTGAGGGGGAAGAGAGCTGTTAAGAAGGGATCACCCAAGAAGACTGTCAGTGTAGTTGCTGCAGAGAGACCAGAAGGCAATCAGTGATCTCCCAGATATAAAAGAACTACAATCACTTCTGATCTGGCATTGCAAAGATCAGGTAGTGAATATTCTGTCCAGGAACAGGAATAGAGGGTCCCTGCCTTCAGCCAGGAGGAAGAAAATGATGACCGAGAATACTGGACCATTTGGATTTGATAGCCTGTCACATCAGATCCACAAAAGTATAAAGCTTTAATAGATACCGGTGCACAGTGTACACTGATGCCATCAAGGCACAGGAGTGCAGAACCCATCTGGATCTCTGGAGGGACAGGGGGATGCCAGGAGTTATCTGTAATAGAGGCTGAGGTGAACTTAACAGGGGACAGATGGCAAAAGCATTGTGACTGGCCCAGAGGCCCCTTGTCTCCTTGGCATGGACTACCTCAGGAGAGGGTACTTCAAGGATCCAAAAGGGTATTGATGGGTTTCTGGTGTAGCTACAGTGAATATAGAGAAGATCAAACAGTTATCTACCCTGCCAGGTCTCTCAGAAGATCCTTTCATTGTAGGATTGCTGCAGGTTGAAGACCAGCAAGTACCAATTGCTACCAGGACAGTGCATTGTCAGAATTATCACACCAACTGAGACTCTGTAACTCCCATCCATGAACTAATTTGTCAACTAGAGAGCCAAGGAGTAATCAGCAGAACCCTCTCACCCTTTAACAGTCCCATATGGCCAGTGTGAAAGTCTAACAGGGAATGGAGGCTGACAGTAGACTATCGGGACCTGAATGAAGTCACATGGCCTCTGAGTGCTGCCATACCAGACACGTTGGAACTCCAATATAAGCTGGAGTCAAAAGCAGCCAAATAGTTTGCCACAACTGGTATTGCTAATGCATTTTTCTCAGTCCCTCTGGTGGCAGAGTGCAGGCCACAATTTGCTTTCACCTGGAGGGGTGTCCAACTGGCCCAGGGGGTGGAAACACAGCCCCGCCATCTTCCATGGCCTGATCCAGACTGCCCTGGAACAGGGTGGAGGTCCAGAACACTTACAATGTATTGATGATAGCATTGTGTGGGGTGATACAGCAGAAGTTTTTGAGAAAGGAAAGAAAATAATCCAAATTCTTCTGAAAGCTGATCTTGCCATAAAACAAAGTAAGGTAAAGGGACCTGGACAAGAGATCCAGTTCCTGGGAATAAAATGGCAGCGTGGATGTCATCATATGCCTACAGAAGTGGTTAAAAAAATTGCAACTATGTCTCCACCAGCTGCCAAGAAGGAAACGTGAGCTTTTCTAGGCCTTGTGGGGTTCTGGAGAATGCATATTCCAGATTATAGCCAGCTTGTGGGCCCCCTTTATCAAGTGACCCAGAAAAAGAACTATTTCAAGTGGAGCCTTGAGCAACAACGGGCCTTTGAGCAGATCAAACAGGAAATAGCTTGTGCAGGAGCTCTTGGGCCTGTTAGGACAGGATCAGCTGAGCAAAATATACTCTACACTGCATCTGGGGAACAGGGTCTTATGGTAATCACATATCCTCTGAACAGAGAGAGAGGCATAGCTGTCCCAGGATTTTCCTGGGAAGCTCTGAGAAAGCTCAGAGAAAAGAATGAGAAACAATTCTTATCTCCACTTGCTGCACCTGTTGTTATGCACATGTGGAATGTGTTATGGAGATTTGTTTACCAAAGGGTGATTTTTAAATTGGACTCTGGTGATGGTGTTTTGGATTCATTGAACAATTTGGATCCACATGTGTGTTGTGACTGTCCGGTGTTTTGCGGAGGCAAACAAAACTGCACAACTTTATGGAAGTTGTAAAACCGGTATGTTTACTACAGCGCTGGACGCATGTGGAGATTACTCTCCTTAAAAGACATGTACACCTCTGAGAACTCCAGATCCTTTTTTATCTCCCTCTCAAATACATATGCATGCAATTGTACAATAAGTTCATAGATATTCATTTTTACAAATTTCACATGACATTTGCCGCTAATTCTTCTTTATCAGAAAGAATTCTTAGGTCAGGCTGACCTGCTCTCACAGCAGTCTCTGTCTCTCTCTGTCTCCCCCCCCTTATCTCTGTCCTTTGGCTGAAGCAGTTTCTATGAGCATAGACTTTTTATGAGAACAGGTAGTCAGACTAAACAGCTATGTTTTCAAACTACAGACTTAACTCAAAGATGTGCATTTCACCTATATCAAAATGGATTTCTACTCTGGAAAATTTCCACTCTATCTCACTGGCAAGGGCGATGGAGTTTTCTGAATAGTATAGTATAATATAGTACAATAAAGCGATTGATCAGCCTTCTGCAATCCTGGAGTCGATGCTCATTATTCCCCGGCGGGACCGCTGCTACAATAGGGTCTGTCCTGCAGCCTCTGGCAAAGGACCTCAGGAGAAACTCGAGGTCGACCTTAAGGTTTTGGAGCTGGTGTTATCAAGGATCAGAAGCCCACTGTACTCCAATTGAAAGAGAGATATTAGCAGCCTATGAGGGGGTTTGAGCTGCCTCAGAAGTTGTTGGGACAGAAGTGTGTCTCCTCTTAGCACCGTGATTGCCTGTGCTACACTGGATGTTCAAAGGAAACATCCCCTCAATGCATCATGCAACCAGTACATAGAGGAAGTGGGTAGCACTGATTACACAAGCCCAAATGGGAAAACCCAATTTCCCAGGAAACCTATAAGAGATTGCAGACTCGCCAGAAGCCAGAGATTTTTGAGCATTGATACTAAATGGGTTAGTTAAATTTTTACTGTGCCTATGAACTTTTAGCAGAGAAACAATGCATGCAAACACTGCTTTTCCAGCAAGGACAGTTGGAAGATAAGAAGACACCTGGCTCAAAAATGCAGTAATAGACAAAACAAGGGCTGAATCTGGGAACTTGGGGTGGGAGTTATGGTAATGGGTAAATTGTAATATGCATGTGTCATGGTTTGACGCTGGTGCAATGCCAGTGCCCCCATGAAAATATATGCTCCCTGGTGTCTGCTGTGAGATGCGACCAGGAATAGAGCAAAGCAGGCTCCAACTTAGGAATAAAGAAGAAAAACTTTATTAACCTACAACTATATATAAAAAGAAACACACAAAGAACTCAGAATGAAAACCTTCCAAAAACATTCCTCCTCCCCCCACCAAATTTCCAATATTCACAGTAGTACAACACCTTGGATTCTCAATTCAGTTACCATCTCTCAGATCACCAACTCTCAGTCCATCACCACCCTTTACGTAATCAATTCTCAGTTCATCAAGAAGAGAGAAGTCCCTCTTGTACCATAGGCTTCCCCTGGAAACACAGTTGAGACCTCTTGTGTTTCCATGTCACATGTGGCACCACCCAGAGATCATTTGCAATCGTGACATCTTCCTTCCATGTACAGTACTCTCACCACTGCGCATGGACCAGAGCTGCTTCTAGGGTTCCCCTTTTAAGGATGCTTTGCCCAGTTCCAAAAAAAGCACAGTCTCTCACTTTCAGGACACCTGTCCCCCCAAATTCACCCCCTAGGGCCGAGGGGTCTCAAGAACAGAGATCTCCTCCACTGAAGATCGAGGGCACCAACCACCCTCCTCACCCATTGTCTCTGTTCACGCACTCCTTCACATAATATCACTGCACTCTCTTGGCTCCAAGCCATTACCTCCCCCCAAATGCAGTCTCTGTATCACAGGAAAAAATGGTTCTGCCCATGGTTATACAAGAAAAGTCCAGCCAAAGGCCACTCTATCATCCCTCCCACCTAAGATTCTTCTCAACTTCTCTCGTGGCCCATTTCCTCTTATCTCATCTCTATCTCTCTTCTCATTCAACTCCAGGAGGATCAACATTTGTAAGGTTTCCATCATCCAAGAAAAGGGTTAAAAATCTCAGGCTCTGCCTGTTCAGAACTCCCACGGCTGCCCTGCTGGACACCTTCTCGCCACATCCCCCCCCCCTTCCTTCTCAGCCGGCCGTGCTATCAAATTTCAAGGTGGCACAGGCATCGTCTCTCTCTCTTTCTCTCCTGGAGGGGGTCTGCCTGATGCCTCTCAGTGCTCCTCCACCCTTCCATCCTGCAGGGGCCTTCACCTCCCTTCTCTGTCCAAGGCCCGGCCTACCTCACCCGGTCGCATGGCTTCCCCTCCCCCACCCAGCCAGCAGCTGGGCAGGGGAGGTCTGACCTCTTTCACAGACGGAACCCAAGAGGAAGTTTTCCTGGAAGTTCTCTGCTTTTAACCCCCTGTGTTCTCAGAGGCGTATCCATGTCCTCAGTGGCCACACCAGGTGCCAATATTCAGATCTGGCACCTATTGGTTTGACCCCAGCATCCCAAAAAACTCACTTCCTTTTCAAACCAGGACAGCATGTAGCAACTGTATATAAGGAATACACTTGTAGAATCATGTGTCTGCGTAAGGTTAGGAGTTACGCCCCGTGTTACCTCAGAACTAAATAAATGATGCCCTCTTTAACACCACATTAGTGTTAAGGAGTCTTATTCCGATATTTTGGAAGATTTGATGACAGCGTTGGCTGAGAAGGTGATTCATACCCAAAAAGCATCACCATATAACAACTTACCAGAAAACAAAAGAGGCTATGCTTTATTTACTGATAGATCCAGAAGTGTCATAGGAAGACATCAGAGGTGGAAAGTTGCTATCTAGGCATCTAGGAAGGGATGCAACATACAAATGGACTTGTGATTGACGGGTAGATCTGACCATGGAGGCCATCACATAGATCATTCATGAATGTGAAATGTGTTGCCATCAAGTGAGCCACACAAGTGAAATCTCCTTGGAAGAGTGGGTTTCCAACCCAGTGGCTGGGTTTCTGATATGGTGAGGCCTGGCAAACTGACTATATTGGACCACTGCCATGAACACGCCAAGGCAAATACTACATCCTCACCATGGTAGAGGCAACAACTGTCTGGCTGGATACATACCCAGAAAAACATGCTACTGCTTGAAACACCATCTCAGGCCACGAGAGGCACATTTTGTGGCCACATTGAGTCAAGGGGTCAGCTGGGAATATAATTACGATAGTAGAAGATTGCATATTTTAGTTAAGATTTTAAAATTAGTTAAGAAGCTAAGTTAGTAATATAGGTGGCAAGAATTAAGTACCTTAGATAAAGAGTAACAATACATTAGGAAAGAGAAGCTAGGAGTGACAGGGATAAATGTAGCAATTGTGAAGGAGCAGAGACCATAGAAATACCTTGCCTTAAGAATAATCAAACAGTTAGGAGAGGCTTGCACCCTGACCAGCAGATCAAAAAGTCCTGCCAACTGGCCATGGGTGAAGAGTTCACCATGAGGAAGATGGCTTTCTTCCTCCCATATGCCCACTCCCTTATTTCAAAATCCCACCAACCCAATTAAGGGAATACAATTGTGTAGCCGTAGTGGATATTCAGCTGATTATAATACAAAGCGGGCAGGTAATGATTATGTGCTATGTGTCCTTAGAAACCACTTAGATATGTCAAACCTATTCTGTATAAATATAGGGCAGGAGTCTGCAACTCCTTGCACATGTATTTAGAAATGATTCCACATGTGTCCAGCGTGCTGCAATAAATATCCTTCTTTTCAACTTAATTAGTTGAAGAGTTGTCTGTCCGTGCATGAACATCGTACCCCAGAGAGAATTGAATCAGACAATGGGACTCATTTTCAGAACAATCTCATAAACTCTTAGGCAAAGAAACATGACATTGAGTGGATATATCACATCCCTTATCATCCACAAGCCTCTGGGAAGACTGAAAGGTATAATGGACTGTTGAAGATTATGTTAGGAGTGATAGATATGGAATAAACCATGTGGTCACACCCACACAGTGCTAAAAACTCCACCCCCTTTCTCTGTCACCAGGACATGGGGGAAGGAGTCTGTCCCCACATTTGGTGTTTCAAAACCAGCTTGTCCTCTTGGCATAAAGAAGCATTGCTTCAGCTGTGGATAGTCTGGTCTGAAATTTGATTATTTGATTTATTTTATGTATATATATATATCAATATATATATGAATATATATATACATATATATGAGAGAACCTTGACAGCTTTGTGCTGTTTCTTTTGCCACAAATGCCCTGGCTGGCCACATTCACACCCCATCACCTCAGTTTGTCTCTTGCTTTGCAGCTGGGATATCTCACTCCATAAGATTTGGATGGAAGAGGAACTGCTGGAGCCCCACAACCAATGAGACCAGCCCCTCAGGCATAGAGAGAAGTCTCCAGGCTCAGGAAGTAGGCAGAGCTGCTCACTCAGGCTCTTTCAGGATGAGAATAAACACCTTGTCTGTCTCCAGTTCTTGCTTTTACAGTAGGTCTATTATTTGGGTTTTTAAAGGAGGTTTGTTAGCTTTCAACTCAACTGCAGCCCAGCCAGAATAATGATGTCTCTGATTCTGGCAGGATGATTGTTGACCCAACTGTTTTAAGGGTTTCTTTTCCTGCAGGAGTCTCTGATGAAGCATTTAAGCACTTGATGACCACAGCGGCATTTTGTAGGTCACCTGCTGAGGGCACCACCATGTCTTCATCCTGGAAGATATTCCCATCATCCCACCTATGCCAGAAGGACTTGAGGAAGAAGAAAGGAACTCTCTTCTGCTTTAATTTATATTGTCAGTACCTATCTGTATGTATAACTGAGCTTTCCATGCAGGGGATGTAAAATTTTGAGTAGAATAAAGTACATCAAATTTTGCCTTCAGCAAATAGCCCCTCTGAAGCAGCAGGTTCTCATCATTGATAGGCCTCTTGCTATTTTCCTGAGACAAAACATTTGAGGTTGTGTGAAATACGTCAATGACTTGTTTTAAAATTTTAAAAGTTTAATAGTAATAAAGTGGTTATAAAAATAGTAATACAAATTACAGCAATAAGAATTTGGACAATCAGAGTTAGGACAATAAAGGACAATAAAAGCAAAGAATATGAATGTTCGGATGCTTTCCAAAGAAAAAACATGGCTCGCTAACAAAGGATTAACTCTTAAAAGCAGTAGAAGAAAGTTTATCCTTTCTGATAATGAGGCAATTTTTCTTTGCTTGGAGCTTGTTGCTGTTATCTCTGTGTGAAGAATTTCTTGATTATCTCATTTCTTTCTTGAGCTACTTAAAGAGTATCTTACATAGCATAGTTTCCGTTTTAACATTATGTTATAACCTAAAACTATATTTAACACACTTCTTAAGATAATTAATACAGCATAACTTTCTAACATAACACATATAATATTCATTTTAATATTTGCGAAAAGCCAATCATAAATTTTGAGTAGAATAAAGTACATCAAATTTTGCCTTCAGCAAATAGCCCCTCTGAAGCAGCAGGTTCTCATCATTGATAGGCCTCTTGCTATTTTCCTGAGACAAAACATTTGAGGTTGTGTGAAATACGTCAATGACTTGTTTTAAAATTTTAAAAGTTTAATAGTAATAAAGTGGTTATAAAAATAGTAATACAAATTACAGCAATAAGAATTTGGACAATCAGAGTTAGGACAATAAAGGACAATAAAAGCAAAGAATATGAATGTTCGGATGCTTTCCAAAGAAAAAACATGGCTCGCTAACAAAGGATTAACTCTTAAAAGCAGTAGAAGAAAGTTTATCCTTTCTGATAATGAGGCAATTTTTCTTTGCTTGGAGCTTGTTGCTGTTATCTCTGTGTGAAGAATTTCTTGATTATCTCATTTCTTTCTTGAGCTACTTAAAGAGTATCTTACATAGCATAGTTTCCGTTTTAACATTATGTTATAACCTAAAACTATATTTAACACACTTCTTAAGATAATTAATACAGCATAACTTTCTAACATAACACATATAATATTCATTTTAATATTTGCGAAAAGCCAATCATATAATAAACATTTTTCACAGTTGGAGCATTTCCCATTGGCAGAGATCCACCAGTTCCCACTGAATTAGGAAAGAACTTAGGGAGGTTCTTAACATCTTTCCAGAGATGCTCAGTGCTTCCCCAGAAGCAACCCTGGGAGGATTCTGAGACAGGACACAGTCCTTCCCACACAGGTTCCAGCACCTTGTGGACTCTGTGCTTGGCAACATAAGGAGCCAGGCAAGTTTGCCTCAATTCTCACTGCTAAGGTGATGTAGGAACTCCCCTGGCACCTCACTACCTCCCTGAATACACACTTTTAATAAAGAGCAATTTTTATTTCCCAAGCACTGAATCATCTTCTGTTATTACCTGGCATATGGTACCCAGAACAGTAGCCACAGCATCTTTTCTCTGAAAGAAGGACATTTGTGTTCTCTCCTACAATAGGATTAAGCCAAAATCAGGGATAAAAGGATCAGGTCAAGACATGCAACTTGGAGGGGTTGAAGCACCAGGCTGAGGGGAGAAAGGTTGCACCTGCATGGGGACAGGACCAGCAATTCTGTTGTGCTCTTTGAACCTGGAGATATGCCAGATCCTTGTGAAAAATCCACGGTTACCATAAAGCTGCACTTTCTTTGTTCTTGGACACATTAATAATGAATGGAATGCTGTTACCAGGGTGGCCATGGAGTTTGGAACGCATGTGAGGGAGGGAGTGCAGGGATGAGATGGCAGTGATGGCCCCTTTTCCCAAATCCCAGGCTGATACTGCCCAGTACCCATCCCCGGGTTTATCTTTAGTCACTCTACTGTTATTCCTGTCCAAATTCCACCTTCACCTACTAGAGGAATGAATCCAACTTCCTCACACACTCCCACAGACACCATGCTTTGCTGGATGGTTCATTACCCAAAAAGCTCAGGCTAGAAGTTGTGTGCCCTGATCCAGCACTTATTTTGGCTCCTAAACCAGAGCCCCCAGCTCCCAGCCTTGCCACCTTCCTGCTTCCAGCAAGGATGGAGGGAAGCTCATAGTGGCATTTTGTGATGTCACCAGGCCAAGGATGCCTTGAGCAGGTTGGGGCAGGACCAGGATGCACAGAGAGGTCCCACTATGTGGGGCCAGGACCTGTTGTGCCCACCCAGAAGCTGGATTTACACACTTCAGTGTGTTGAAACCGTTAATATTATGGGCCAGTATTCTCCAAAGAGGGCTATTTGCTTTAAATAGCTAGATGAGATGAATTGTTATCAGGTTAAAGTTGACAATTCCAGTTGTACTGGCATTTCAAAAACCGATCATTAATGCAAGGGCAGATCCTGCCTTTTTTTTCCCTAACCTTGCTCCTATTATATACCAGGAACATCCCTGGGAAATCCTGGCCCTGGGGGGTCTCAACTGAGAGGCTTGGGGGTTGGAGGGAATGGGAGGGAGCTGCATGAGATGTGCCACAAAAAAGAGATGCAGGCAGAGGTGTTTTCTGCCCCAGTGAGCCATGCATGGCAGCTCAACTTTCACTGAAGCAATGCTATTTGTGCTTGGAATAATAATTAAACCATAATATGATAATAGATAAAGATATGAAAATCCAGGCAGTTCCCCTTTGCTTAAAATACAAAAAAAAAAAAATCTGGAGCTAAATTAACAATGTACTCTCCTAATTACAGCCATGCTCCTGTGAATATTGGGTTGTCATGGAAACTTGCCCAGCAAACTGATACGGCCCTGGGCGCAGCAGGGAGAGAGATCTTTTGAGTCTGATTTTGCTGTCAGAGTAAAATTAAGGTTTATTCAGAGGCCAGATCTGGTGAATTTATGACTGTGGTTCTTCTGTTGATGTTCATTAACATGATCCATTTATCTGGATTAATGTTACAGCAGAACCAGACAGAAAGCAACAAAGAATCCATGGTCAGAAATAAAGTTAACCTCTTGAATATTGCCCAAGAAATAAGAAAAAGGGAATGATTGTTGGGTGAGTGTTTTTGAGAGCCTGGTGGGATAAAGAAAAAGTGGTTTAAATCCCTTGTAGGAACATTTGAGCAGGTCTGAAGGGGCTAAATGGATCCAGTTAGCTAGAAGGGTGTTTAAAAGGTGTTTGAATTATTTTTCTTTACATTTCTCAACTCAGAGTTGTGTGCATTTATATGGAAGGACTTTGATTATTTGCTATCCAGAAGGACCTAGACAGGCTTGAGAGGTGGGTCGGTGTGAACCACATGAAGTTCAGCAAGGCCAAGTACAAGGTCCTGCATCTGGATTGGGGAAATCCCAAGTGCAACTAAAGGCTGGGCAGAAAATGGATGGAGAGCAGCCCTGCGGAGAATGACTTAGGGGTATTGGTGGATGAGAAACTCAACATAACCTGGCACTGTGCGCTCAGGCCAGAAAGCCAACTGTGTCCTGAGCTGCATCAAAGGTAGGTGAAGGGAGGGGGATTCAGCCCCTCTACTCTGCTTTGGTGAGACCCCACCTATGGTACTGCATTCAGCTCTGGAGCCCACAACATAAGGATGTAGACCTGCTGGAGCGAATCTAGAGGCAGCCACAGAGATGCTCAGAGGGCTGGAGCACCTCTGCTATGGTGACAGGCTGAGAGAGTTGGGATTGTTCAGCCTGGAGAAGGTGCCAAGGAGACCTTAGAGCACCTTCTGTGAAAAATGCGTGTTTTATGATTGGCTTTTCGCAAATATTAAAATAAATATTATATGTGTTATGTTAGAAAGTTATGCTGTGTTAATTTTCTTAAGTAGTGTGGTAAATATAGTTGTAGGTTATAACATAATGTTAAAATAGAAACTATGCTATGTAAGATATTTTTTTTAAAGAAACGACTTGCAGCGAGATAGCAGCCACAGGACACCTAAATCTTTCAGAGAAAAAGAATTTATTGCTCTCTTATCAGATGAAACTAACTTCTTCCTGCCTCGCTCAGCCCTGAAGATGCTTTCAGGATTAAGAGGAAGAAGCTGACACTGACCAAACAGAATCTTTTGTTTGAATGGGAGTTATGCATCATGTATGAGATGTATGAATATGCAACAGGCTATTGCTTTTAAGGGTTAATCCTCTGTTAGCATGTGTCCTTTTTCGGGCTTATTTTGCCCAGAAAGAGGTACCCGGACTGTCTGTAACTCTTTGTTTTTATTGTCTCGTATTGTCATAATCCCAATTGCTCAAATTTTTATTACTCTAATTATATTACTATTTTTAAAACCATTTTATTACTATTAAACTTTTAAAATTTTAAAAATGAGTGATTGGCATTTTTCACACCTTCCAATACCTAAAGAGGCTACAAGAGAGCTGGGGAGGGACTTTGAATAAGGGCATGGAGTGATAGGACAAGGGGCAATGTCTTCAAACTGACAAAGGGCATGTTTAGATTAGATACTGGGAAGAAATTTTTGACTATGAGGGTGGTGAGGCACTGGCATAGGTTGCCCAGAGAAGCTGTAGTTTCCCATTCCCCGAAGTGTTCAAGGCCAGGTTGGATGGAGCTCTGAGCAACCTGGTCTAGTGGAAGATGTCCCTGCCCATGGCAGGGGGTTGGAACTAGATAATCTTTATGTTCCCTTCCAATCCAAACCTTTCAAGGATTCTGAAACACTTGCTGTTTCCTTCTTTTAGCTAAGTTGAAATCACTCTCCGGTAAGCTTGATGGCCATGAGGAGGAGGGATGGACCGGAGATGATGTGGTTCTAGGTCTGAATCCCAAAGGATGAGGATAGGAACATGAGACTCACAGTGTTCAGCCCGGGCAGGGAAAGGTGTGTGTGTAGGGGGAAGTAAGTAGCACCACAAAGGCTGCTCTGCGACCTGCTCGGTCTCAGTCGCCCCGCCGGGCTGGCCTCTCAGTAGTTGCGGGGGCACCGGCAGAGCCTCGGGGCCCGGGTGATCCGGCCGTGGCCGGGCAGGCTGGACCCAAGTCCAGGCCTGAACTACTTCTCCCGACAGGCCCGACGGGAAGGCGGGTGGCGGGGCGGGTCTGGTCCGAGTGGGCGGTGCGTCACTCCCTAGCCACCCCGGCTTGTCTCTGAAGAGCTGGATTTTCTTCCCCAGTGGGTGACGTGTGGTGAGTTAGGGCCTGCGTGCGGAAGATTTCAGGCTGTACGGTCAGTCAGGGCATCCCCCCACCCTGTAGTTAGACCACTGCCCCGTACCTGGCCGCACCCAGCCCGACGTGAGCAGGAGGAAATGACACAGGCGACCCAGGCCATAAAAACCCCCCACACCCTTGAATAAACGTCATTTTGCTGTCCACCACATTGGTGTCAGGAGCTTATGGACCGAGTGTACCCGGGCATTGGGTCACCGTGCCGGACTTAGAACCAGGTCGCCACGCCTAAAAGGCAACATCTGGTGCCGAAAACCCGGGATCACTTAGCACCCGGGATTCGGGGTTTGCCTGGACAAAGGACCAGCGGCTGCACAGCTGGCCTGCGCAGCGGGAGGGATGCCTCCAGGGACCCGCGGGGAGCATGGACGCCGTTGCGAAGGTTGTGAGTCAGATACACACACAGTGGGGTACTGAATGTAAGCTCAAGGATTTATGTCTTGCAATTACGAGACTTCTTGAGCTTGGGACCATAGAAAGCCCGGTAGACGTATTACACCCAGAGATCTGGGACAAATGTACAAAGGCCCTGGCCGAGGATACCATGTCCTCAGCCTCAGGAAAAGCCCTGAAATCGTGGGGTAGAGTTAGCCAAGCACTGCAGAAGGCTTGGCAGGAGCAGGAAACATGGAAAGCCATGCAATCTTGTTTGCTGCCTATACCACAGTTGGGCGTGGGTGCGGCAACACAGACCCCGGCGGACCCTGATCAGGTCGGGAGCGCGGAGGCTCCTGCGGAGGCGGGAGCGCCGGAGCCCCCTCAGCAAACGGACTCACCATCGGGGGGGGGGCAAGCGCGGGCGTTTTGGCGGGGGTTGGTGGAGGAGGCGCGGGAGGCGGCCAGAGCATCAGTCCCCAAAGCCCCTGATAAAAACCCGCCGCCACCTTATGGGTTTGAAAATGGCGCCGGAGCATGCGGGCAGGACCGGAAACAGGAGGCGGGGGGCGGAAATGCAGAAGGCTCGCCGAACAGAGCAAGCGTGGGTGAGTGGGGAGGAGGGGCGGCCCCCAAGAAGGAGCATAAGACCAGTCAGAGCGCTCTGTTCTCCCTGGGTCCTTATAGGGAAAGGACTTCCCCCAGGAGGCGGAGGGAGCCCAGGGGGAGGGAACGGCCCGACCCCCGCAAGGGGCGGGGTCGGAGCCCGAGGAAAAGGCAGAGCAGCCCGGAAGTGTCTGGCCAGTCGACTTCCGGTTCTGACTCTGACTCGAGCTGGGAGCGAACGCAAATGGTGGTCAGAGGGTTCCGATACGGATTCTGGCTTTAACAAAAAGAGACCAGTGGCATATAAGATCACAAGCCACAGCGCTCCTGCGTGGGTTAAGGGTATATCAGAGAAAGATCGAACTCCGCTTACCGACTGGCGAAAAATAAAAATAGCATGTGCAGGATATGCCCCGGCTTCCCAGTTGGTGTTCCCTGTTCGTCTGGGGGGGGCAGGCGGAAATCAAAGGACTTATTCTCCGGTAAATCCGAAAGATGTACAAGCAATTATTAAAGCGATTGCAGATAAGGGGATTAATTCTGCCATGGTTTCCACACTCATTGACAGTGTTTTTGGAGCTGATGATATGCTACCTTTTGACATAAAACAGACTTGCAGGCTTATCTTTGATGGGGCAGGGATGATTGTTTTTAAACAGGAATGGGAAGACAATTGTACAAAACAGCTAGCCTTAGTAACAGGGGCAGAACACCCTCTGCATGGCTCCAGCTTACAGAGGCTAATGGGAACAGATCCCACTATGATTACACCTCAGGCACAGGCTGAAGGCCTGCAGGCTCACGAGGTTATGACAACAACTCGTGCTGCCCGAGAAGCCATCCATGCTGCCTCCAAGGTAGTAGCCAAAGCATCGCCATGGTCCACTATAAAGCAGAGTGAGAGTGAGAGCTTCACTCAGTTTGTGGATCGTCTCCAGGCAGCATTAGACTCCTCTGCGTTGCCCTCAGAGGCGAAGGGTCCTGTACTGGCAGAATGCCTACGCCAGCAATGCAATTCAGCCACCAAGGACATTTTAGGATCACTGCCACCTGGGTCAAATATAGCCACCATGATCAGACACATTGCTAAAGAAGAACATCTAGCCCCTATTCAAGCAGCAGTTCACACTGCAATAACCAGTATGGCATGCTCTGAGTGTGACCAGGCAGGGCACGTGGCAGTGAACTGCCCCCAGTCAGGACACCCACCAGAAACTGTTCCACCACACCAGGGGAGATTAAGGGGACCATGCTGGGCATGTGGAAGAGAGGGAGAAACATGACCTACCCCAAAGCCTTTCCCACAAGGGACACCGATGTCCCGACCGGCGACGCAGAAGCCTTCCAGATAGGCTGCTCAGCCGGGTCAGATTCAGACCGAATCCTTCGCATGTTAGAAGCTACCTTTCTGTCCCTGAACGAATCCAACCCTAACCTAAATGACTCCTGTTGGCTTTGTTACGATGTCAAACCCCCCTTTTACGAAGGAGTCACTTTAAATACCCCCTTTAGTTATTCCACAGCCAATGCCCCTCACCAGTGCAGGTCGGACACACCCCGAAAAGGAATTACCTTGAGTCAGGTCACAGGTCGGGGCAGATGCTTTGGAAATGCAACCCTGGCTAAGCGCAAAGGCGATGTCTGCACCGAAGTAGTTGAGCCCGACAGGAAGAATAATAAGTGGGTGGTCCCGTCCGCATCTGGGATGTGGGTTTGCCAGAGATCTGGAGTAGAGTCCCTGTGTGTTCCTTGCCAAATTCAATGACTCTAACGACTTTTGTGTCCAAGTTCTGATTGTCCCTAGGGTCCTGTACCACTCAGACGAAGAGGTGTATCACCTTTTTGAAGAACCCAGCCGGCTCCACAAAAGAGAAATATTAACAGGTATAACTATAGCAATGCTACTAGGACTAGGAGCAGCTGGAACGGCAACAGGTGTCCCGGCCCTAGCGACTCAACACCAAGGACTGTCCCAGCTGCAGATGACAATCGACGAGGACCTGCAGAGGATCAAGAAATCCATATCCTTTCTGGAGAAGTCAGTCTCCTCACTTTCAGAGGTGGTCCTGCAGAACAGGCGAGGGCTGGACCTCCTGCTCATGCAGCAAGGAGGCCTGTGTGCTGCCCTGAAGGAGGAATGCTGCTTCTACGCAGACCACACAGGAGTCGTCAGAGACTCCATGGCAGAGCTCCGAAACAGACTGGCTCAGAGACAGAGAGACAGGGAAGCCCAGCAGGGCTGGTTCGAATCCTGGTTCAACCGATCTCCATGGCTAACCACCCTGATTTCTACCCTAATAGGCCCAGTCACTATAATCCTACTAACCCTAATCTTCGGGCCTTGCATATTAAACAAACTGGTGCTATTCGTTAAAAAGCGTTTAGAAATGACTAACATTTTGTTTCTCGAGCGCCGACAATTACTTTAAGGCGTGCCAGCTACTAACACACTTATAATTTTACACTAATTTTATTAACCCATGAAATTTTGTAACCTCTATGTTTTTAACTTTATAAGAATTTTACTAATCATGAGGGAGGGGGGAGATGTGGTGAGTTAGGGCCTGCGTGCGGAAGATTTCGGGCTGTACGGTCAGTCAGGACATCCCCCCTGCCCTGTAGTTAGACCACTGCCCCGTACCTGGCCGCACCCAGCCGGACGTGAGCAGGAGGAAATGACACAGGCGACCCAGGCCATAAAAACCCCCCACACCCTTGAATAAATGCCATTTTGCTGTCCACCACATTGGTGTCAGGAGCTTATGGCCTGAGTGTGCCTGGGCATTAGGCCACCGTGCCAGACTTAGAACCAGGTCGCCACGCCTAAAAGGCAACAGTGACGTTCCTAGTGTCCCTCCGCATTTTCCCCGCACCACAGTGCTGCGTCCATGAACCTCTCGGCGGGGGTCTGATTGCACCTGGTGCCCCGTACGGTAAGGCCGGGGCGGAGGGGGGGAGGGGGGGGGGGAGGGCATGACAAAGCAGCGGCAAAGCGGGGGGGTGAGCACACGTCCCGCCTTTGTCTCCCTAGAAAAGAATCAAACCCCCACGCTTCGGGCTTCCGTGGGTCTGGGGCGTTGTTTTGCACACGGACCCGGTTTCTCATCTGGTACCAGCGACGGTGCTACCGAGTGGCCTCATCCCTGGTAGGTTTCCCCTCCTTCACTGACATTCTGTGCGTGGACTTGGAGCCCTCCCTCCTCCCATGATATTCCCTCTCCTGGAGAAGGTGAGCGGCGGGCAGGGCGGTAACTGCGGCGGCAAGGTCCAGGGCCGGATTTGGATACGTTCCCGGCCTCTGGAAGCTTCCTGGCAGCTTCATTAGCCCTGCCAAAGGGCAGGGCTGACCTCTCTCTCCGGGTCCTCCGGCGAGCCCCCTACGGACAAAAAGGAGAGGGAGACCCATTGGGTCCCCATCGCAATAACTACTGTTCATCGTGGTCCCTGCCGCAACAAAGGTGGCGGAGGTTCCTGTACAGCAGCATCTGCAGACACAATGGTACCACCTGGTTTAGGCTTGAGCATCTTCACAGGGGGGACCTTCCCAGTGGGAATGCTGCTGTGTGGTACCGAGGTGGGAGCACCTCCCACCTCCTGGGAGGTGCTTTCCTTGTCTTTGGTGCAGGACTGGGTTTGGGTGTAGCAAGTGAGGACACAGCGAGGACTCAATTTTGTTGTTATTTTATGGTTATCATTTTCCTGCAGAGTCATTCTGGCTGCATGTGGTCTCAGGGGCTGTGTTTGACAGTAGGGGAAAACAGATGTTGTGGCAGCGGAGCAGTCGGCAGTTGTGAGACTTTTGCCACAGTTGCCTCCAGCAATGCTGAACGGCTGGAGGCGCATTTGCTGGTTATCCCTAGCATTCCAATGCCTCAAAACTCAGTCCTTGGAGTTGTTTTTCCATAAAATGAGACTAAGATTTATCTCCTGGGGCTGTTACGTGTGTTAGGCTCCTCTGGAAGGGATGAGACCCCCACCAGTAAGACCCCACACTGGATAAGGTAGTGTATTAGTCTAGGTTTAGAGTAAATTTGGGGAAGAATCCCCCAAAGGGCTCTGGTGGGAAGAAACCGATCCAATCGGCCCCTCCCCCTCCCCAACTGGTCCGGGAGGAAAGGAAAAAAAATACCTCCTTGGAGAAAGGTGGAAAAAACCTGTTTATTAAACAATAAAACTAAAACAATATCAAACAATGAGACCCCTTGCCACTCTAAAAGAGATGACAAAACTGAGAAAACCCCGTCCCCGAGTTGCAGCTCACTCAGTCTCTCCCTCTGGTGCTGGAATTGTCGCAGGCCAGAAATGTGGGCTGCCGGTGCTCCCCTGGGTGTTCAGTTCAGAGCAGTTTTCACGAGGTCCAAAGAAAAGGAAAAAATGAAAACACAGTCCAGGGAACTTCTCTGTCTCAGCTAGCTAGCACTAACTAAAAAGCAAAAGAAGAGCTCTGTCCACCGGCTATCCGCAGATGACAGTCCAGGAGAAGGAATGTCGGGGAAGAGAGCAGTGTCTGCCGGATGGCCGACGATGCTCCCGGGTTCCCGAGTTCCGGCTGTGCCGAGCCGCGCGATCCCCGCCGTCCTCCCCCCCCCCCTCCCCCCCCCCCCCCCGCCACTTCCTGCTGCCGCTCCGCCTCTTCTTCCTTCCCTCTCTGCAGTAACTCTTAAAGGTGCAAACTTACTATTCAGCATGAACAGAAACAAAACGATTGGGGATAAAAGCATTATACAGCCAACCCAGATCAGGTAGCAATACCATTAGATTGGAAAAGGGGCAGGTGCAGTATGATGTGAGGGGCTGGAGTGCCCGACGCCTCTCTGGAGACCTGATGGCTCCTCTGAAATAGGCTGTTTCCACATGTCCATTTGTGTCACTTTTACTCCTGCTTCAGTAATCCTTTATTCTTCCTCCACCACTCAAGTAGGTATGGGATGAAGCTTGAAGTCATGGCCTTGTTAACAGAAATAAAAAAGGTGTGAAGGAGCAGAAGATATACTGAGCTTCCAGGTTGTTTCTCTCAACCCAAAGATACCAAAATAAAGCCAGGAGGTTTAATAGTCACTCCCCTCCAAAATATAGAAAGGCTTTTTGATGGTGGACTATCCTCTGAGCATCCAGATGATGGCAGGGGAGTGGCACATGGGATGGAGAGGGAAGCATCCCACTCCCCTTGCAGCTTATGTGACCCTGACAAGCAAATATCCACACTCTGTCTCCAGTGAGTGAAAAAAACATTTTATTGTGTTGATATACATTATGTTTCCCCATAAGGACTGTACCATAAAGACTTTGCTGTGCCATTGATGATCCTGAGGTCCAAGAGCAAAACCTTGCACTGGACTTTATTCTCAAGCCTTGGGTAAAATCTGTAGGTTGTGGTTTCCCTGCTTTAAGTGTGTTATCTTTGGCAGAGAGATTGTTACCAAAAATTCAGTAAAATAAAGAAACTCCTTAACACCAATGTAGCATTAAGAAGCAGACATTCTTTATTTGGTCGGATGCATGATGGGGGGGGAAGCATAGCTTCTCCCAAATCTGTGAATACTGGGTACAGGAAAGTTTCTGTTTATATACTGTGTTCTACATACATATTCATTGATTGTCTTGGACTAAACATAACCATTCTCCCAAAATCATTAACATATTTCCCCTCCCCTTTATGCACGCCTTCTTCTGTCCAGGGGGTCTCTCTGGTGGTCCTTAGTAGTCGGGGACCCCAATATTCCAGTCGAGCTGGTTGAGTTGGCAAGGCACTGGTGCCGGTGAACTTCCAGTTCTCCTTCTTACACAATGGGCACTGTGTAATTCCACATGCCAATGGTTTTGGTAGAACAAGCATTGTGTTAGCTCACCAGGTATAGACAATTTATCATCTGGTAACAAAATGAGTGGTGTCTGAGGAAGTTCAGGCTGTGCTTGTATGTGATGCTTCTTCCTTCTGAACTCTATCTGAGCCCTTCTTGAAATGTGGATACTGTACCAGAGGGCTCTGTGAATTTGAGGTGTTGTGGTTAGTGTCTTGTTGAACTTGGCCAGCTCTTAAGAAGCATTTTTTAAAACAATTTAGAAAATCTCTGGATGCTTTTAAAGGAAATCAGAGGAGCAGTGGTTGTGTTAGCGTTCAAAAACACATAATCACGTAGTGATTATATGCGGTGCTTTTTATTAAAAGCTCTGGGAATCAGGGTATTACAACCCAAATCTGATTCCGACCATACATTCGAGATGAACGTGTTTTATACTCTATCGTTACATAACTTTCATGTTAATTATTAAACTTACATTGTTCTACTGTATACATAGATTTCAGCTAAACATAGCCCCTGTTAAATTTCCAACATACTTTCTCATGATTCTTCTTATGGTTACATAATAATTATACTTAATTACTAAACAATCATCACATCTAACAATTATATCATTTATCATACTGCTTACGCAGGTGCAGTGATCTGAGAAAACACAAAGCCTAGCATTTTAGAGTTCTATCTTTAACATTTTCAGGGCTCCACTATCACCCCAAAGTACAGAAGAACCTGTGGCAAAACTGAAAGTGGTCTCCCGGACCCCAGTGGCCCACCCACAGAGCCTAAACATGCTTCCCAGCTCACTTCCTGGAGGAAGAGCATTCCTCTCCTGGAAACTCCTACATACATAAAGGCTTTGAGACTTAGATGGGAAAAGTCAGTTTGCAATAACAGTGGGTTCCTGAAAGCATATCAAAGGTTATGTTTATTCTTATAGTCTTTACAAAGGATTGTCCTGCTAATGAGCTGAGTACAATTAATAGCACAGTGCTTTTTAGGGAAAACTGGAATAAACAGGGCAGTACATGCACAGGAAAGAAAGCTGTTGAGCAGTTGCTAAAAATGAGTTCTTCTTAAAACCTTTGCGTTTTGTAAAGGATTCACATGTTTAGTCTTTGCTAACAGGCAAATTGAGTGTGACTGTCGGTAAAAGGGCTGAATATAATATGCTAATGTAGCATTCAGTTCAAAGAGGAAATTATAATTTTTTTTATCCCATAAATATTTTCTTTCAGGTCTAACAGTTCAGTTCCTTCCATTATTTTTTTTCACCAGACCTCTTTCTTCAGTGTTCACATGGGCTGCATATTTGCAAAGACATGCAAACCTTCCCTCACTGGACTTTGGTTTCTTGTAACAGAAGTTCCCCTAGCTGAATTCAAGTATGTGGAGGAGGAGCAACCTGAGGAGTTCTTCATCCCCTGTGTTTGGTCCTTGGTCTACAACTCTGCTGTGGCCCTGTACTGGAACCCATGTGACATCCAGTTCTTCCCTCTGGACTCCAGCTGAAGGAGATGCCTCAGCCAAGCCAACTCAACTCCATCTTCTCACAGAAAACAAAACTCCACACTGTGTTAATACATGACCCCTTCCAGTTTGCGCCCTCTGACCGTAAAGCTTATGGAGAATGAAGCTTAACTCTATTGAACAGCTCAATATCAACATTTTGGAAGCAGATTTCTATTGACACAATGGCAACAGACTGGCGTGAGGAACTGACAGTTTGTACGCAATCTTGTATTTATAGTCATATAACCTAGAGCTTGTTGATAAAAATGAGGCTTTATGCATGGGGTATGATGTTCCTACCAACCACAAACCTGATTGTTCTTTTAACAGCCTTAACAGGGTAAAATGAGGAAAGAGATTGTGGACTTTGTTTTGGAAGCAGCATTTGTATTTTTATTTCTTTCATGCGAGGCAGTTTCATTGGGTCAGGCTTTCTATAGTCTGTTGAATTCTGCCATTGCTTGCTTGTTACCTAATCCTGTGCTTTCACTCACAGCCCTTCATTCAAGTGGCAGTATCAAGGCTGCAGTCCTTAAACTGGTGTCTACACTGTTATCCGAGTGAACTAAGCAAGCAGCATCTTAATCAGATTATCTCTGAGGCTTGATTTAGATGTTTGTGGGAGGATTTTCAATAGCAAGTCTTTTTGTTGTTGACTGGTAAATACTCTATAGAGGGCTAGAAACACCAGCTTTCAGTCAGGTCCTTTACAGACTTCTTTTACTGTGCTTCTGTGCAAAAGTTGTTCCTGGAAATTGAACACATAGGGAAGGAAAAGAAAAGTTGTCCTGTCAGAGTGATGGGGGGTTGGCAGAGTCGGGACGGACGGAGACGAGAGATCTCTGAAGCCAAGTCGTGGAACTTGCAGTTTATTGCAAAGGGCGTAGGTGCAGGGCCTTGCTGGGAGCTGCCAGCCGCAGCTCGGAGCAGGCCCAAGAGAAGAGTGGGGTAGAACGTATGAGAGTAAAAAGGGTAAGAGCTAAGAGGCAAAAGTAAGAGTATAGAAAGTAAGTAAGTAAGAAGAAGTGGAAGAAGTAGAAGTGGAAGTGGAAAGTGGACGAAGTTCCCGTTACAATACAATAAATCATCTTCTATGTTGAATATTCTGATTCTCAATAACCAATCTAGTACAACATACAAATCCTATAGCATTTCCATACAACCTATAAGAATCACTACATTACCATACTGTGCTACATTTTAAACCCTAAAAACTCCTCTTTGGACCCTTCTGCCAAGCTGGTAGGGTCTGCTGGACCCTTGGACCTGCCTGCTTGCAGAGGGTCTTGTTCCACCTTCAGTGGCCACATCATTGTTTTCCAGTTGTTCAGTAACTAAGGGATCTCAAAACTTGCTTTCTTTTCAATCTCGCTTATAGTTTCTATATTCTCAAAATCTTTTGCCAGGCAATCATATTTATAAGGCTTTCCTGTTTCATCTTCCCCAACACTGTCCAAAGAAAATAGTTTTAGGTTTTAAAAAAAACCAGTGTCCTGTAAAACTGTGCATGATGGTGACAGTGTGTCATGGGAATCCTTGGCAAAGTTCTATGTTGAAAATTTCCTGTTTGCTATTAAAGGTTTTATGGCAGAAGTTATCTGAATTTCAGATAATTTATGGTAGAATTTATCTGAATGTAAAATACTTCTCTTTTTTGTTGTTTTCAGGTGCCCTTTCCTGATATGCCTGTTTCTGCAGTGGGAAAAACAAAATAGATGGCTGTTATGATCCCACTTCATACACCAAAAAAATGTTATGGTACCCTGAAATAATGTTAGGGTCCGATTATTAAATTATGCCTCTGCCAAGACAGAGAGATAGATTAGGTAGATAGATAGTCACCACCACATGGGTCCCTGTGGCATTCTGCCAGCTCTTTTTCTGATCTTGGTGGTGGGGGTCCCCAGTGTTTTTCTGGAGGTACCACTCTTACACAGTCC
>WSPJ01000078.1:0-30658 GCA_009764595.1 Geothlypis trichas
CCGACTGGCGCTGCCGGGGCAGCAGGCAGGGGCTGGGGCGGGGGCGAGCTGCGGCGGGCCGGGGAGGGAGCACGGGCTCGTGGCTCACCCATGAACCTGATGGCTGCCGCTCGCAGGGACTCCTGTGGGCTCTGCAGGTAAGGCAGGGCCCGGCGCAGGTGTTCGGCCACTTTGCTTCCTGTCCTCTGCAAGCTGAGAGAGCGGCAGGAGGGAAGGCTTGGCGCGGGCTCAGCCTCTGGGCCGACGCTGCCTGCGCCCAGCCCCGGCCTCCGCTGCCCGCACAGCCCTGAGGCGCGGCCAGCAGCTGCTGGCCAAGGGCTCCCGAGGGCAGGGGGCAGAGGCCGGCTGCTGTCCTGGGGAGCCGCTGTGCCGGCCGCGCCCCGCTGGGCCAGGGCTCCATCGGCCCCCGGCTCGGGCCCACGGGAGCCTGGAGAAGAGCCCGTGTGGCCTCGGGCTGCAGCAGCGGGCAGGGGCACAGCTGCCCACGCCGCACACTGAGAACCGCCCTCAGGGGGCTTCTCTGGGCTGAGGCTGGGGCTTGCAGCCTGTCCTTACCAGGCACTCGCTGAACTTCCACAGCTTCTGCCTCTTCACCAGTCTTTCAAGATTACTTCTCTTCAGGAACTCGGCCACACAAAGCAGCGTTTCCTGAGAAGCCTGGAGAGCAGCAGAGACGCGGAGATGGCCCCACAGCCCAGGGCACAGCACCCGCGTCCCTGTGCCAAGGCCTGGAGGAGGCTGCAGCCCGGCAGGCGCCAGGGCAGGAGGCAGCCGAGCCCCCTGCCAGGGAGACAGCAGCAGCCCACGAGTCCTCACCTGTGCCACAAGCCGATTCTCATCATGGCAGTGGAAGAAGAGGGGCAGCAGGCTCTGGCACAGGGGTGTCTTCAGTGCCATTTTTTCATTTTCCCTTTCTGGAAGAGTCACCAATGTTTGGAAGAGCAGTATAGAGAGCAGCTGTACCTGCCAATTGTTCTGTATGGAAGCAAGAAAAAAAGACCTCAGCATTGGCTGCACGGGGCTCAGCTTGGGGCAGGCCTGCAAATCCACAGGGCACAAAGTGTCCGGGCAGCACCCAGTGGCCGTGGCTGGGGGCAGTGAGCCTTACGTGGTCAAAGAGTGGCAGGAGAGCCTCAAGCAGCTGCAGTGTGATGGGGCCAGGCATCAGCATGTCATTGTCCAAGATGA
The DNA here is from genome assembly GCA_009764595.1 of Geothlypis trichas. Lineage (NCBI taxonomy): Eukaryota > Metazoa > Chordata > Aves > Passeriformes > Parulidae > Geothlypis > Geothlypis trichas. The sequence continues at coordinate 1,189 of WSPJ01000078.1, forward strand.
TAAAGCTGAGTATCATGACTGTCATGCTAACTATCTCTCCATCTGCATCCCACAGGAACTCCACAAGACTTTCAGTCAGGCTCCACATTTTTTCAGTCTGTGCGGAACACAAGTTTGTGAAGCGCCATCCTGCTGCCTCGGGGCCCAGAGGCCAAAGGCCTGTCCCGAAGCACTCGGGCGGCTGAACTGGGAGGCAGGAGAGTTAGGAGCAGCTGCCCCAGTGCCCAAAGCCCAGCCAAGCCCAAGTGACTGCATTCCCCAGCTCAGCCTCAGCCGCTGCCCCCTTCTCACCATCGAGGGCTCCTCAATGAGCTCGAGAAGGGCCCTGAGCGCCAGGCGACGCCTCTCCCTGCACTCGCTCTGCAGCTGCCTTGACAAGATTTGCAGGACTCTGTTAGCAGCACGTTCACTCAAGTCCAGGAACTCGAGGACCTGAAAGGCACAGGGCAGTGACAGGGACCCGGCCAGCAGGAGCCCGGAGCCGCACAGGGCTGGGCCCAGGCAGCAGCACAGGGCACGGGCACCGTCCTGGCAGCTGCGCCTACGAGAGGGCAGAGAGCTGGGAGGCAGCTCAGGCAGGCAGCGCTGGCCATCAGGCTCACCTCCACAAGGAACGCCAGGGCGGGCAGCTCCCAGCGGGGCTCCTGTGTGCTGAGCAGCCGGAGAAGGTAGCGAGTGATCCGGGAACACAAGGGGATGGAGACACAGCACATCTCCCTGGCAGGAGAAAAAGGAACCAAGGCTGTGGGCCAGTGGGACAAACCTCTGCCAGGACTGACTCACACAGGTCTGGTCTTTCCCCAGCATCCTGCAAGGGGCCCTGGGCTATTTGGGAGGCAGCTCCTGGTGGGCACCCTCCTCTCCCAGCCTTTTCCAGTCTGCTTGGCCATCCCTAGGTGACAAGGCCCTCTGGCCCACGACCTCAGGGACTGTGTGGGGCACCCTGGGCACGAAGAGGCAGCGGGGAGAAGGGGCTCTCACCTGGCCAGCAGACCCACGGCATAGTGGTGGGTGTCAGCACACAGCAGCGTGTCCCAGCCACAACTGCGTTCCATTGCCACCACCACATCCTCGTGCTGCATTCGGCAGAGCAGGGACTTCAGGGTGCGCACTGCAAACCTGCGTGCAGAGCAAAGCCCAGGTCACGCTGGCAGCACTGGCTCCTGCCCAGGGATATGGCAGGGACAGGAGGAGTGGGATGGAGCACCTGTTGGGGCTGGTGGCAAGGCCGTATTCCTCCTGGCATCCCTTCCAGAAGGTATCGACCTCCTCTGGCATGTCCAGAGTGCTGAGGAACACTTGGAAGAGCAGATGTATAAAGAGGCGGGGGAAATACACCATCACCATATGTGGGACACAGGGCACCTGGAGGATCTTCCACATCACCACGGTTGCCTGCAAAGGACAAAGCCCCCCGAGACAGCGCTCAGTGCCCAGGTGTCCGTGTGGCAGTGCTCGAGCAGGGGAGGGAGAGGCCCAGAGAGATGCAGGGGGAGCTTCTGGAGAGGCAGCCTTGGGGCCAGCAAAGGCCAGTTACAGAAACTCACAGCCAGGCCAAAGACACCCGTTTTGTCCCCATCAGAGGTGCACGTGCTGTGCTCTGGCCAGCTCCCCAGCACATCCAGGAGTATCAGCAGTGCCGGCTCTGCAGTCCTGGGCGAGCACATGATGCTCTTCCACATGGTCAAAGCAGCTCTGTGGGGTTAGAGCTCTGTCTCAGGGGGGTCGCAGACACAGCACCATGACCTTGGCAGCAGTGGGGACCTGAGCTGGCTGCCAGCTCTGCCTCTGCCACTGTCCCTCACCAGCAGCAGCTAGGCAGCCCAGCTCTGTGGGGACAGGCCCCTGAGGGGCAGCGAGGGAGCATGGCAGCAGGCTCGGGGACTGACGTGCAGGGGCTGGCCAAGGGAGCAGGCAGAGGGCCCTGGAACTCTCTGTTGGTCAGACACCTGGGCCAGGCTGTACAGGCTGATGTGCTGGGGAGCCCTGAGCCCTCTGGGCAGGTGGGCCCCATACCTGTCACAGGATGGGGCTACACGCAGGAGCGTCACGACTACGTCAGCGGGCTGTGCTTCGGTGAGATCCAGCAGGGTCCTGTTCAGCCTGTGCTCAGCAAACTGATTGGCCAGGAGCCACTGGTGGATGTACCTGACCAGGGCGGGCACCTGGAGAAGGCATGAGGAGACTTGGAAAGCTGCCAGAGGGAGGAATGTCCCCAGCTTCCCCAGAGAAGTGCTTCCCTTCCCACCACACTGCCATGGCCTCTTAGAGTTACAGTGACCAGCAGGCATGGCTTGGGAGGCCAAGTAATTCCTGGGAGGATCAAACCCTGGCCACAGGCTGCTTACTTGCTTGGGACTGGAGAAGCCCTCCTCTACGAGCATATCCAGCAGGGCAGCACTGGTCTTGGTTTTGAAGATGTGCGAATATGCTCTGAGCCCAGTGCCCGTGGGGCTGGCCTCTTCCTCCCGAATTCTCCTCATGAATTGGCAGACCAGCTGTAGGAGAAGGGCAAGAAGGCAGGGATGTTGCAGGGAATGCTCCAAGCATGGTGCCAGCAGGCCCAGCCCAGGTGGGGGTGGCTGCAGGTACCTGCGCTGTTCTGCGGAAGAGGCCACGGGTGGGGTCCTGCTCTTGTGTGCGCTCCAGGGCTGCACCTGGCAAAGAGCGAGCGCAGCCAGAGCTGAGGGGCTGCGGGAGAGGCCAGAGAACACAGCCCAGCCCTGCGCTGCCCAGGCAGGGACAGCCCCGGGATGGCCCAGGGGATGGAGCACGGCCCCTGCGGGGTGTCTGCCTGACCTCTCTTCCGTCCTGTCCATGGCCATGGGATGGGATGGGATGGGATGGGATGGGATGGGATACAATGGGATGGGATGCAGTTGGGATGAGATGCAATGGGATACAATGGGATTCAAAGGCGCCAAGCTGGCTGCAGGCACCAGCCCTGTGGCCCAGCTCTGCCACTCACCCTCCTGCAGCAGCTCCAACGGCACCACCTCTTTGGTTTCCTGTGCTGGGGCAGCTCCAGGACCGTGTTCCTCCTCTTCCCCCCAGGCCACCTTGGGCACTCTCAGGGGTCTCTGCTCCATGTTAGTGACTGGATTTGTTGGTACTTGCAGGAGAGATGCCTCGGAAAAGCTCTGAGTCAGCAAGTCCTGCAGTCGTGCCTGGAAGGCACCTTCAAGACAGAAGCCTCAGGAAGGCTACAGGACAGCAAGTCCTGCACTCTGGTCTCGAGGGCTCCTGCCACAAGGACAGGAGACTCCTGTCAAGGATTGTGGTCGGGCCTCGAGGGCACAGGCAGCAGAGATGGGAGATGCTCTGGGGCACCAAGTGCCACGCTCTGCCTTCGAGGGCACCTGCAGAAGAGAAGCCTCGGGAAGGCCACGGGTCACCAAGTCCTGTGCTCTGGCCTCGAGCTCAGCTGCAGGAATAATGCCTGGGAAAGGCTCCGGGTCAGACAGGAACAAGAACGCTGTGCGGGGACTCCTCACGGCACTGCTCTGTCCCGTCCTGTCACGTCGCGTGCTCCGAGCACTGTGGCATGGTCTTGTCACTGCCAGCTCCTGTGTCACCACATGTCACAAAGGGCCCTTTGACACCCGTTCCATGCCACAGTGACCGTGCTGCACCGTGTCACAAAGGGCCTCTGGACACACTGTGCCCTGCCCTGGGGCCACCCCCAGCCCACCCAGAGTGGCTCAGGTTGGAAGGAATTCCTCACCCCAAGTGTCTAAGAGAGCCCAACAGGGTCTTTAGGAACAGCTCAGACCATCAGCAAACGCTGCCCTGCTCTGTGGGCTCAGGGCAGCAGCAGGACCCCCAGAGCTGCCGACGCAGCCGCGCTGGGAAGGGCACAGGACCTTCCACAGAAGCTGGCACGGCCTCCTTGGGACACGTCCCAGCTGGTGGCCATCCTAAACCCACGGGTGTGACACAGACAGGGAACGTGTGGGCCAGGGCACGAATGCTGCTCTGAGCCCTGGGGCCCAGGGAGCGCTGACATCAGCAGGTGTGGCAGAGTCCCTGCCCAAGCAGACCTGCCACCCCCCGAGCCCTGGCAGCGCTGGTGCCCATCTCCTGCCCCAGAGACCTGTGCCCCCGGGGGGCTTCTGTGCCAGAGGGAGCCCAAGCCCACGTGCATTGGGGGCTGTGCTCCTTCCTGCAGGGGCTGCTGGCAGCAGCACCTGGAGCAACCGCTGGCAACACTTGGTCTCTGTCAGAAGCTCTCACTCCATGCTGAAATTATTTTCTCATTGAAGTAATTTCCTTCAGCACAAAAACACCTTAGTGGTAAAGCCACAGAAGAATCTGGCATTTATGACTCCTCAATTCAGGAAAGTTTTACTTCCCATTGCTCAACTCAAGTAGGTCCAAAAAGTTGCAAACTTTCCAAATTCATTGGGATGGCCTGAGAAGGTGAAGAGTTGGAATTTTGTTTTCCATCTCAAAGGAGCATTTCTTTTACCTTAACATCACCCACTGAGAGTCACTTTACAGAACATAACACTAAACAGAGGCAAAAAAGCGGCATTCTTTGGTTTGCAAACAGTTTCCTATGAAGGGGTGATAATATCCTAATTTTCTTAAGGAATAAAAGCTCTCAAGAAATGAAGGTCCACTCAGTGTTACAAAAGTAGCCCAAACAAATGAGTAGATGGCAAAAGGGCTAATCCTCCCCCTGGTACAGATTTCTAAGTGGCCAGTAAAGTACAGCTCTCCCCTCTTGTTCCTTGCAGGAGAATCAGGACCATGAACAGGAAGAGTCACAGATATTCTTTCTGCACTCCGTAACCAAAGCTGTGCCAAACCACAGACGCTGCCTTCAAAATGACTCAAGCTCCAGCCTAGACCTCTCACCTTCCAGACAACACCTTCCCCAACACCTCACCAACGCCAACCCCCCCCAAACTCCCACACAGAAGCCCTCAACACCCCAGCAGGACCCCCAGCTGTCCCTGTCCCTCCGCAGAGCTTTCCCACCCTCCAGCAGACGCCCTGGTTCCCTGCACGTGCCGTGGGATGGCACTCAGGAGGATCTGCTCCAAGGCCTTCCCCGGTGGCAGCTCAGGCTGCCAGGCCTGTGGTTCCTGGATCACCCTTCCCACCGAGCCTTCCTGGGCACGGCTGTTCCATGGGCACCTCTGCGCTCAGCTCGGACTGCTCCACTCAGCCAGGGCTGCTGGGAAAGGATCCAGAGCAGCCTGGCCAGCTCTTTCTCCAGCTCCCTCTTTACTCTTTGGGAGGTAGAACATCCCACAGGAAAGCAACTGGTGCCACAAGGAGCAGGGGGCCTCAGGCACCTTTGGCAATGCAACAAGGCCTTTGTTTGACATAAGTGAGCACAAGCAATTCACATTAGTAAACAAGTACTTAGCACAGACAGACATAAATACTTAGCATCAGTTAGCATAAGATAAACCTGGCTGGCCTAACTTGACATGAGAGTGACTTGACAAAAACGTTTAGACATAGTCTGCCAGAAGAACTAAGGGCATGTAGGGAATCAGCCCAGTGCAGGGAAGCCATGAGGAAGACTTTGTGCAGCTTTACAGCATCAAGAGCACTCCTGGCCAGTGCCTGCACATCAGCTTCAAGTCTAGGAATCTGACACAATGTATTTCTAACACCTGCCTATCGAATCACCTCAGCAGTGTCAAGATGGATGGAATTTTTGATACAATTCCTACATCAAACCACTGAAATTTCTTTGTGGTGGAGAAACATTTTAGTGGGGTGCAGACTCCTGTCCTCCTGCCAAGTTAATAAAAGGGCTTTTGGCAGACAATGCATTTGTCTGTGGATTTCTTTGAATGAGGGAGAACCCTCAGGACTGCTATATCCTGAGGGAACACCCTTGGCCTTGATCTATAGGCACCTGCACAAGCGTAAAATCAGCTGCCTCAGCTTCCAGGACCTCTCTTGGCCAGCATCCTGACGTGGATGCAGGGCTGCTGGGAGGCACTGCTGGGACCCAGCAGTGTGTCCACGTAGCACCCCTGAAACAGTCAGGGCCATCCCAAAACCAGACAAACACTCACATGTTACCAGAGGGGAGCAAGCACAACCTATTTCATTTATATTTTACACAGGCACAAATTATTCCATAACATATATCACAATAACGTGAGGAATTCATGGATCATTAACTTCCACTGGAAGGCAGGCACGTGGATTCTGAGCTATCACACACTGTGTGGTTTGGGGTTACTTTAATAATGGCACCTGCTGTAAGGAAATGACGCCAGGGCAAATCTTCTCCCAACCCTTCAGCCAGCTCTTTGGGTCTGCCCCACCAGTTTTCAAAGGGTTCAGATCCACTCTAAATGCTAATGATATCATACAGTGGTTGGTGTTGCTGATAGGCTTGTTCTTTTTAATGTCAGGATCATTAGCTTGTCAGAGTGACCCCGAGAAAAGTTCGGAAGTCTGTTTTCCCAGCCCGGCGTTTAAAGAAGGAGTCAGGGCTCTTCATTTCTCGATCTCAAGGTTTTTTATTTTATCTTATCTATAAAAAATTTTCTCCTGCCCTGCCGAGGTCAGCTCAGCAAGACAGTCCGAGGCACTCTGCCTGCCCACAGGGCGGGGTTATGTCTTTATACTAAAAACTACGTGTACAATGTTTACAATTACTTTCCAATACCCATCATCTATGTTAGACAGTGAGCTTCTACTCTAAACCAATCTGTAATGCCAACATCACAGCAGAAGATGGAGGCCAAGAAGAAGAAGAAGAAGAAAGTCTGGACACACCCAATTTCCTCCATCTTGCCTCCTGAACCCCCATACCAAAATCCCTAAAACCTACTTTTCCATCCTGTGATAACTTCACTAATATTCTACTTAAACTGTTGTGGCTTGCTGATCTTCATATAAGGTTGGTAATTTGCTCCACAAGTCATAATCAAACCCATAGGGGCATTTTGGGCTCTGGGCCAGGGTCTCTGAGCCCCCTGGCAGGGGTCTTGGCTCCTCAGGACAGCCAGAGGGATGTCCTGGTCTTGACAATTTATCATTCAGAGATAAGGGAAGATTAACCTGGATAACCACCTTGACACCTACCCCAGAGACAAGGGATGCTGCTGCCCCAGAGCCTGACCCTGCCCCACAGCCCACCGCAGAAATGAACCACCCAGACTGGGTGGGGGTTCTGGTGAAGGAGATGGGCCAGATGCTGAAGGAGCACATTTCCCCAGCAGGTGAGAAACCCTCCCCCTGCCTCAAAGAGGGAGAGTCTGATGGTGCAGCAGTGGAACCCACAGATGTTACAACTGTCCAGGCTCCAGCTGAACTGCAAGGGCAGTCACAGCCAGCAGCAGTCAGCCCTGTGGAAACAAGGAGGTCTAAGATGAAATCAGAGCACCCAGATAAGGGTAAGAATCGAGGGCCCTCCCAACCCACAGGGAGCCAACAGTTGACTCATCACTGAGTCCCTGACGTACAAAAGTCTCTGGAATCTGCACAAAGACATTGTACAACGGGGACGTGAGGCTTGTACAACCTGGTTACTCTGGATCTGGGACCTTATGGGTACAGGCGTGCAACTGGATGGTGGTGAGGCAAGGAATTTGGGACCCTTGACCCAGGACTCAGGTGGGAATCAGATTTTTGTAAGGGAATCAGGGTCCCTTTTCCTCTGGGAGCAGCTTTTAATGAATGTCAGAGAGAGGTTTGTCCACAGGAAAAGACTGCAGAAGCACCACCATAGAATGTGCTGGAGGATCCTCGAGGAAGGGATCCAAGAGCTGAGAGAAGTAGCAGTATTGGAGGCACTTTTTGGGAGGGATGGACAGCTTGATAATGACCCCACCAAGGTCAGGTGCACAGGGCAGGTGCTGTGGAGTCTGGCAAATCTGGGGCCATCCCAATACACCACCTTCATTGCAACGATCAATGTTGATAACAACCAAGAGACAGTGGGCTCTGTCACCAACAAGCTGAGAAATTATGAGAGTGTGATCAATGGCCCCATGCAGGCTCATGTCTCTGCTGCGGTCCAAGAACTCAAGAGAGTAGATGAGGGAGATGAAGGAGGAGGTGAGGAAGATTGTAGGAGCGACAGGGGGTAGGATGGTTGAGACGGATGGAGACGAGAGATCTCTGAAGCCAGGGCTTGGAACTTGGGGTTTATTGCAAAGGGCCTGGGTGCAGGGCCCTGTTTGGAGCTGCCAGACACAGCTGGAGTAAGCCCAACAGAAGTAAAGAGAAAGGGAAAGACAGACAAGGCAAGAGTGTGGTAAAGAGGAGAGAGAGAGAGAGAGAGAGGATGAGAGAGCGAGGTTCTGGTTACAATACAATAAAACATCTTCTGTGTTGAATATTCTATTTCTCACTAACCAATCTAGTACAAGATACAAATCCTATAGCATTTACATGCAGCCTATAAGAATCATTACATTACCACACTGTGTTACATTTTAAACCCTAAAAACCACTCTTCAGACATTTTCTGCCAAGCTAGTAGGGTCTGCTTTGACCCTTGCACCTGTTTGCAAGCAGAGGGAATTGTTTGATCAGAAGGGGATTACCTTCAGTCTGGCCACACTATTGTTTTCCAGTTGTTCAGTAACTGTGGTATCTCAAAGCTTGCTTTCATTTCAGTCTTGTTTATAGTTTCCATATTCTCAAAATCTTTTGAAAGGCAATAGTATTTATAAGGCTTTCCTGTTTTATCTTCCCCAACAGAAGATCAGTGAGCACCAGTGCGAGTCACAGGCCCCAGTCAGAGCCCAATATCCCCCAGCTAGACAGAGAGTGTGCACCCCACGGGCTGACCTGTGTTTTTTTCTGCATAACCATGGGGCAGACATAGGAAGGTGGGATGGGAAACCCACTCCTGTCCTGGCAGCAGGGGTGCATCAACCTAAAGAGGGAAACACCAACTAAGGGAGTTCCACTAAAGTGAAGGCAGCCTCAGCCTCCCCTGACTGAGCTGCCGGGTGTGATCTGTCAAATCCCCTTGAAGGAACCTCTACCGTGTATGCCCAGGAAAGAAATAATAACCAGGGCTAGGGGGGCCCTGCCTCTAACCAGGAGCAGGCACAGCAAAACCAGATTTTCTGGACAGTGTGGATCCTATGGCCTGGCACATCAGAGCCACAAAAATACAATGCCTTAATTGATAGTGGAGTGCAGTATACCCTAATGCCATCGGGACACGTTGGGGCAGAACCTGTTTCCATTGCTGGGGTGACAGGGGGACCACAACAATTGACCCTGTTGGGAGCCGAGGTGTATTCTGGGCATAGATCTCCTCTAGAATGGCTCTTACAAAGACCCAAAGAGACTCATGTGGGCGTTTGGAATAGCTGCTGTAGAGGCTGAGAGCATTGAGCAATTGAACACCTTGCCTGGACTATAAGAAAACCCATCTGCAGTACGACTCCTGAGGGTGGAAGAGCAACAAGTGCCAATTACCAGTATCTGCTGTGCCGGACATGCTGGAACTCCAGTATGAGCTGGAGTCCAAGGCAGCAAAGTGCTTTGCCACTGCTGACATTGCCAACGTGTTTTTCTCCATTCCTCTGGCAGCAGAATGCAGGCCTCAGTTTGCTTTCACCTGGAGAAGAGTGCAGTACACCTGGAACCGACTGCCCCAGGGGTGGAAGCACAGCCCCACCATCTGCCATGGACTGATCCAGGCTGCACTGGAAAAGGGTGAGGCTCCAGAACACCTGCAGTACATCGAGGACATCATTGTGTGGGGGAACACAGCTATGGAAGTGTTTGAGAAAGGAGAGAGGATCATCCAGATTCTGCTGGAAGCTGGTTTTGCCATCAAGAAGAGCAAAATGAAAGGACCTGCCCGACAGATCGAGTTCTTGGGAGTAAAGTGGCAAGATGGACAGTGTCAGATTCCCACTGAGGTCATCAGTAAGATCACCGCGATGTCTCCACCAACAAACAAGAAGGAAACACAAGCTTTTCAAGGTGCCATAGGTTTTTGGAGAATGCGCATTCCTGAGTGCAGCCAGATTGTGAGCCCTCTCCACCTGGTCACCTGCAAGAAGAACGATTTCCACTGGGGCCCTGAGCAGCAACAAGCCTTTGCCCAGATCAAGCAGGAGATTGCTCATGCAGTAGCCCTTGGCCCAGTCAGGACAGGACCAGAGGTGAAGAATGTGCTCTACTCTGCAGCCGGGAACCATGGCTTGTCCTGGAACCTTTGGCAGAAGGTGCCTGGGGAGATTTGAGGCCAACTGTAGTAAATGCCACAAGCCTTGCCAAGGCACCGTGGAGGCTTTAACAATAAGAATGCTGACACAGCAGCACAGAAGTGTTCCGACCCCAGACTCGCAACGTATCTTTGTACCCTTATAAGGAGAAAACCTTATTAACCCTTCTATTGGTCACTTGTAAACCCTCTAACCTGTGCCCATTGGTCCAGTTTGGAGCCTGGCCAAGGGTATAAAAATAGCGTACTGTACCCTACTAACTTAGAAGAAGAAGAACCGGGCCCTTTCACGTATTCCTGAATAAACCATCTCTCAGTGGAACAGCCGGCATCTCTCTTCTCCTCTCTCTGCTCTGCCTGAAGCCTACACCTGGGGAAGCCAAGCCTAGCAGCAGCTGAAATCCTAAGAGCTGAAATCACTATACAGAGCTGTTATCACCCTGCAGGCTGGAAGGCTCCCCTGTGGCTCGGGTCCAAGCAGGCTGGACTCTGGGACTCTGTTCTTTCCTGGGATAGAGGTCCCGGGCCAACGCCCGGCTACTAAGACCCGCCGAGGCTTCAATAGCCAACCACTGGGATTCTGGAGCCAAGGTTACAGAGGGTCCAAAGCCAACTACACTCCCACACAGAAGGAAATCTTGGCTGCCTATGAAGGAGTTCAAGCTGCCTCAGAGGTGATTGGCACAGAAGCAGATCTCCTCCTGGCACCCTGATTACTGCTGCTGGGGTGGATGTTTAAAGGAAAGGTTTCCCACTACCCACCATGCCAGTGACACTACATGGAGTAAATGGATTGCCCTCATCACACAGCACACCTGTATTGGAAACCTGAATCGCCCTGGGAATTTAGAGATAATTACAAATTGGCTGGAAGGTGAGTAATTTGGTCTCACTGATAAAGAGGAACAGGATTAAGTGACAAGGGCTAAAGAAGCTCCACCATACAATTGGCTACCAGCAGAGGAAGCGCACCATGCTCTTTTCACTGATGGTTCCTGTCGAATCGGAGGGATGAACCAGAAGTGGAAAGCAGCTGTATGGAGCCCCACATGACAGGCTGCACAAGCTACTGAAGGAGAAGGTGGATTGAGTCAACTTGAGGAACTCAAAGCCATTCAGCTGGCCCTGGACATTGCTGAGAGAAAGAAGTGGGCAGAACTCTACCTTTATACTGATTTGTGGATGGTAGCCAATGCTCTGTCAGGTTGACTGGAAAGGTGGAAAAAGGCCAACTGGCAACATAGAGGAAAGCCAATCTGGGCTGCTGATGAGTGGAAAGACATTGCCTCTAGGGTAGAAAATATATCTGTGAATGTCCACCATGTAGATGCCCATGTCCCCAAGAGTCAGGCTAGTGAGGAACACTAAAACAACGAGCAGGTAGGTCAGGTTGCAAAGATAAGGGGTGTCAAAGATAGACTTAGATTGGCAACTTAAGGGAGAGTTGTTCCTAGCTCGATGGGCCCATGATGCCTCAGGTCATCAGGGCAGAGATGCCACCTATAAGTGGGCACGAGACCCAGGGGTGGATCTAACCATGGACAGTATTTCTCAGGTTATCCATGACTGTGAGACGTGTGCTGCCATCAAGCAGGCCAAGCGAGTGAAGCCCCTGTGGTACGGTGGGCGGTGGTCCAAGTACAAGTATGGGGAGGCCTGGCAGATTGACTCCATCACCCTGCCCCAGACACACCAGGGCAAGCGCTACGTGCTGACCATGGTGGAAACCATCACAGGATGGTTGGAAACCTACCCTGTGCCTCACACCACTGCCTGTAACACAATCCTGGGCCTGGAAAAGAAAGTCCTGTAGATACATGGTGTGGGAGGATCTTTGCCCATTTGTCCCAGGTGTCCATGGGTTGGGTTTCTTTCCTAGGTATGGGCAGTCATTTCGTGACAGGGGAACTCCCACCAGGCATGTTAAGAGTGGATTGTCTACGCTTCCCATGGCCATGCAAAGATTGTCTGGCTTTAATGACTTCACCAAAGTGACCCAGATGTTTTGTTTTGGCCGAGGAATGATCCGGCTGGTGGTCACTTGGATACAGATGAGGGCACTGATAAAGACGATGGCGATGGTGGCACTGGTACTGCTGCGGGGTGCCCTGGAGGGTATCCCAGAAAGAATCATACTTCTTTCCCACTGGGTAGTTTTCACTTGTGGATGGCAAAAACACACATTTGTAGACTTATTTTAAGGCATTCTTAAATATTGTTAAGTTCTCCTTATAGTTCTTACCAACTCCTCCCAATCACTCCATTCTCTTTTTTAAGGGAAGTTTGAGGCAGGGAAAAAGGAGTAGTTTCAAGAGGGGAAAGAGGGAGGGGGTAGGGATCAAGGGTCCCTGGTAGAGGGATGGTGGAAAAGGCAGGGGTATGTCTGCATTTGAGATTGACATGGACGTTATCAGTGGGATGTATCTACGTGCCATGAGTGTCCTTGCCACCATGTCTGGATACGTGAATTTCTTTTTCCTTCATCTCCAAGAGAAAGCTGCTTCTGTGGCATGGTGGGAGAGGGAGCTGACTTTGTGTTCATTCGAGAGGTCGTCTTCTGATCTGTGGTCTATGTAGGGACTGATAAATCTTATGGGAATTTACCGAGGTCCTGTATCTGAAGAAACACAAGCATATCCTCTCCCCCACATAATGAGAGGGTATGGCCCTTCAATAAATTTAGATTCATGATTCCATTTGAGTACTGGAGGTCTTTCTTTGAGGTGTGTGTACGTGTTGTTATGAAAGTGCCTTAAGACAGGGGGGTCTGGTTCTTTTTGAGAGCAATTAATGAAATATATATGATACACGAAATGAAGAAATTCGAATAACGTACTTTGCACAGTCTCTCTTGTATAGAGAGAGCCGGCAGGGGGCTGTGTACAAATCACAAATGGGATGTGGAACGTGCCTTGAGCTGTTTTATTTTTCAGCCTAAGTCTCATTACATGGTTGTGACAATGGGAAGACGCCAGCAGCTCACATCCCAAGCAGAAGACCAAGAACTAAATAATACAACTTACTTTATAAGTTTTTTGACCAATCACACAAAGCAAAAGCATATTGACAGTAGCTCTATCCAACCACTACAAGCACAGGTACCTTTGGTTAAAACAATGCTTGCTTATTTTGAATACAATACCTGATTGTAAGCCTTTAAACACAATGCACAGAGCTCCATTATTAAGCTTCAAACTTCCTAATATGTCACTAGAAAAAATTTTCTGTAGCTTAGGGGGTTCTTCTAGACAAGTGTTAATACACAGACCATTGTTCTATTTGTCCTTGCTTTTCTACTTTTTAAATAACTTTTCTGCTGACAAATCTATCTCATGGCTACTGCTTAGCTCTAGTCACAGTTCTGCTGTCTCTGAGACCTGCCTTTTGCAGCTTTCTCAAAACCCTCTGATTTTGTGGATTCCCACACTGAACACAAGTTCAGCTATTTTAAATCAAATGCTCACTGATGTAGATAGTATTAGACATGGAGCACTGCAGAATAGAGCTGCTGTAGATTTTTTGCTGATAGCACATGGGCACAGGTGTGAGAATTTTGAAGGAATGTGTTTTATGAATCTCTCTGACCATTCTGCATCCATTCACAGGAAACTCAAACAACTACAAGACAACATGAAGGAATTGACTCTGAATGATTGGGCTTGGATGAATGGTTTGAGGGATGAGAACCACCTGGACTGTAACCAATCAAATACCCTGAGAAGTGAGTGCAGAACACAAGGACAAGAGAGAGACACCAATGAAGAGAGGTGTGATCAGTGTGTGCAGTAGGGTTAGAATGTGTAAATAAGTGCATAATATCAACAATCAATGGCTTCTGCCTAATCATATTAGTTAGTTGTATGGGAGTCCTGTTTTCCCACAATGGGTGCCTGGGAAGGAGGGATAAAAAGTATAAAAAGTAAAGCACTGAGGCAGGAGCAGGACAAAAGTGAGCCTTGTAGGCCTGGGGCCTCATTGCCTCCTTGTCCCTGCTCAGCAGCCTGGCAGGGGCCGCCCCATGCTCCTGCCCTTGGCATTGCCCATCCCCACATGCCAGTGCCCATCCCGGGAAGAGCCCTGAGCAAGGAGGGAGGGACAGGATCTGCCTGGCCAGGGGCTGGGGCTCAGGCCTTGGCCCTTTGCATTCCTCAAACACATCCAGGTTTGCTCAGCACCACAGACACCTTGGCCTTGTTTGTCCCCACCTGTCATCACTGCCTCCAGTGTTCTGCTCTACCTGGAACCTGGGGACACTTTCCCAGTCGTGTCCCTCAGTGGAACCCATTAAAACTTCAAGAAACTTCAGAGTTTAAATTTAATTTTGAGTTCTTGAGAAGTTTTTTGAACACCCTCTCAGGGACTGAGTCTGATGTAAACAACACCAAATCCCCAAGAGGCTCATTAAAGTCCTTGTGCTGTGTCTGTGCTGCTGAGCTTTAAAGGAACAGCTCTTGCCAGGGCCAGCTCCTCTCCCAGCCCAGCAGGGCTGAGGGCTCTGCCTGCAGGCACTGAGGGGACAGGAGCCAGGCAGAGACAGGCTGAAGGCAATCAGGATTGGGAAGACATTGAGCTGAGACTTCACCTGGGGAAAGATCTTCACAGCCCTGTGCATGGTGAGTGTGTGGGTGCAGGGTCACGTCCCCTGTGCTCCTGGAGGGATCTCCTGAAGCCAGCACACCCCAGAGCCTGGGGGATGTGTCAGGAGGACTCTCCCAGTTTCTCTGTGGCACAGCAGGAGGAGGAGGAGGAGGATGTGCTGCAGAGCGGGGCTGCCCTGGGCACCATCAGAGGGACAGGGCAGGACGGCTCCTGCTGCCAGGGACGGCTGCAGGGGCTGAAGCTGGGGCTGCAGCCAGGGCTGCCCAGGGCTGTCCTGCAGAGCAGCTCCTGCAGCCCTCAGGGCTCTTGGCCAGCCCAGGCCATGTGCCACCTGCCAGGGGCAGCTCTCAGCCTGCCTGGCAGCTCCCCATGGACGCTGCAGGGGAGAAGTTGGAGGTGGAAGGAGTCACCCCCATCAGGGCAGATTCCTCCTGCTCTGGAGATGGTGCTGCATGGCCAGGGCTGCTCTCAGCTTTCTCCTCAAGGGAAGGGAGAGGGGCTGTCAGCTTTGGCTGTGTCACTGACACTCCTGCACTGTCACCCTGGGCATCAGCAGATGGGCCTCAGATCTCCCTCAGAAAGTGCCTCCTCAGCTTCCTCCTCCCTACAGACAGCAGCAGCAGCACCTTGGCTTGCAGCATCTCTGTTTGTCTGGCCTGCCCTTAAGGCCCTGCTGCCAGGGAGATGCCCCTGGGCAGTGCCCTGTGCTGGGAGGGCATAGCTGAGCCCCCAGGGCTGGGCTGGGCTCTGGCAGCACTGGCAGGGACAAGGCTTGGGTAGAGAGAAACAGCTCCCAGTAGGCACAACTGCAGGCAGCAGAGAGCCAGACCAACCCTTTGTATCCATTTCTGTCCAGCTGCATAGGGAAACACAGAAGGGTTTGGATGAAATTATTTTTAAACTGGAGCCTTCAAAAACTCCAATTTATTTTTCAAGAAAGATTTAAGTGTGATCATGCTGAAATAAAGAGAGGTTAAATGAACAAAGACCACCTGTGTGCTGTTCCAGCAGGTCTGACTGCTCTGGGGACTGGGAACTCTGTTTTCTCTCTGGGCTCTTCAGTGTTGAGCCTGACAGCAATTCTGAGGAAAAAGCAGTAACTCAGAAGGAGCAGAAGTCCAAAATAAAAAAAAAAGGAATTTAGCAAATTTCCTTCAAAACATGATAAATAATTTTGACAGCATTCCTAATAAAAGAGCATAGGATTGACTCAAGGAAATTTGTCCTAGCTTGTCAATGTCTTCTTTCAACAGCTCACAATGTCCAGAGTGAAAGAATGTCCAACAGCAGCTCCATCAGGCACTTCCTCCTGCTGGCATTGGCAGACACGCGGCAGCTGCAGCTCCTGCACTTCTGCCTCTTGCTGGGCATCTCCCTGGCTGCCCTCCTGGGCAACGGCCTCATCATCAGCGCCGTAGCCTGCGGCCACCACCTGCACACGCCCATGTTCTTCTTCCTGCTCAACCTGGCCCTCAGCGACCTGGGCTGCATCTGCACCACTGTCCCCAAAGCCATGCACAATTCCCTCTGGGACACCAGGGACATCTCCTACACAGGATGTGCTGCACAGCTCTTTTTCTTTATGTTCTTCATCTCAGCAGAGTTTGCCCTCCTGACCATCATGTGCTACGACCGCTACGTGTCCATCTGCAAACCCCTGCACTACGGGACCCTCCTGGGCAGCAGAGCTTGTGCCCACATGGCAGCAGCTGCCTGGGCCAGTGCTTTTCTCAATTCTCTCATGCACACAGCCAATACATTTTCCCTGCCCCTGTGCCATGGCAATGCCCTGGGCCAGTTCTTCTGTGAAATCCCACAGATCCTCAAACTCTCCTGCTCCAAATCCTGCCTCAGGGAACTTGGGCTTCTCACTGTTAGTGCCTGTTTAGCATTTGGTTGTTTTGTGTTCATTGTTTTCTCCTATGTGCAGATCTTCAGGGCTGTGCTGAGGATCCCCTCTGAGCAGGGACGGCACAAAGCCTTTTCCACCTGCCTCCCTCACCTGGCTGTGGTCTCTCTGTTTCTCAGCACTGGCTTTTTTGCCCACCTGAAGCCCCCCTCCATGTCCTCCCCATCCCTGGATCTGGCCCTGTCAGTTCTGTACTCAGTGGTGCCTCCAGCCCTGAACCCCCTCATCTACAGCCTGAGGAACCAGGAGCTCAAGGCTGCAGTGTGGAGACTGATGACTGGATGCTTTCAGAAACATTAAACTGCTGGCCAATATCTGCAAATCACTTGAAATAAAAGAAATCTTGGATACTTCTTGTTGGTGTCATTTCTGAGGTAATTTTTATTTGTTTAAGTTTTTTCATATTGTCCACAAAAAAATCCTTTTTTTTCTGCCATTTCTCATTTTGTTTCTCTCTACCTTCCCTTGGCCACAGATGGTGTAAATAATAGGATGCCTTCTTGATAGGTTTAAAGGAACTAAAGTATCTCCCAGCAGAGATTTCTGCAGAGATGCCCTTGTGTTGCCTTCTCTGGAGCTGCAGCAGCAATGTCTGTGTGCAGAGCTGGGGCAGATCAGTGCTGGCCCAGCAGCTGTGCCCAGCAGCAGCAGCAGCACTTGGTGTTGCCAGTGCTGCTGCCGTGGCCCTGCCCCGCTGCCCTGGTGGCCCTGGTGTTGCTGCAGGGCCTGAGTGCTCTCGGGGCCGGGCACAGCCCTGGGGGTGGCAGTGCCGGGGCTGCAGCAGGGACAGGCCATGGGCACTGCTGGGGCAGCGCTGACGCCTCAGGCCAGGCCCTGGGGGCTCCAGGCTCCTTGCCCAGGCTCTCTCAAGAACACGGCCAGGCCAATGCTCAGCACAGAAAACCCCCGTGAGCAGCCCCAGGCTGGCCGTGGGCAGGCTGGGGGCAAACAGCATGGCTGGGGCTCTGCAAGGGCCCTGGGGCACACGGGAAGGAGCAGCAGAGCAGGGGCTGATCCATCCCCAGTGCACTGCACAGCCCAGGGCAGCGTCCCAGAGCGTCCTGATGGAGCTGCCAACAACATCCCCCCTCTGCAGCCCTGGCCTCTCCCCCAGCTCACACAGGTGCCCCATCCTTGCAGGCACAGACACGGCAGCACTGGCTCAGCAGCCCCTGTTTGCATTGCACACAGCAGGCGGGAGCACCCCCATGCTGGTGCTGTGGGGACATGAACCTGAGGGAGCACAAATGCCATCAGCCCCTGGGGCCAGCAAGGGCTGGGGGACACCAGGGAAAGCACTCAGCTTTGTCCTGGCCTCTGCACTCAGCCAGAAAGTTTGTTCCCATCAGCTGGGAGTTTCCTGTCCCACTGCAGACGCTGTTGCTCAGAGCCAGGGCTGCCTGGCAGCCACCCCCAAACTGCCCTGAGCATTTCCTTTGCTTCACCTTAGCTTTCTTTACTCTCCTCATATCCAGATTTCTTCCTATTGCCCAGCCTTCTTCCCTCCCCTGCAAACAGCCCATCTTCCCTCTGCTCCTGCTGGCCACACCATTCCTGATCCAGGCCAGGAGCCATTGGCCTTCTTGCCCACCTGGGCACACTGCTGCCTCATGTCCAGCCTGCTGTCCATCAGTCCCTGCAGGTCCCTTTCTGCCTGGCTGCTCTCCAGCCCCTCTGTCCCCAGCCTGTAGTGCTGCAGGGGTTGTTGTGGCCAAAGTGCAGGACCCAGCACTTGGACTTGTTAAACCTCACCTTGTTGGATTTGGGCCCTGAGTCCAGCCTGTCCAGGGCCCTGTGCAGAGCCCTCCTACCCTCCAGCAGATCAACACTCACATCCAGCTTGTGTCACCATGGTTCCATGAGGCCCCAGAGTGTCCCAATGGTCTTCATGATTCCATGAGTCTGCCCAGTGTCACAATGTCCCTTTGGTTCCATGGGAACCCTCAGTTTAACAAAGTCGCTTGAATCCCTGGGCCCTGCAGTGTCACAATGGATCCTTGGATCCATGAGGTCTGGAAGTGCAGCAATGATCTCCTTTCTTCCACAGTGTCACAATGGTCTCTTGGTTCCAAGGGCCACCACAGTGTCAAACATGTTTCCTTCATTCCAGGAGTCCCTGAGGAGCAGCACTGGCCCCTTGGTTCCATGGGGCCCTGCAGTGTCACAATGGCCCCATCATGACACCAGGTCCTGCTCTGTCACAATGCTCTGCATGGTTCCACAAGGCCCTGCAGGGTCACAGTGGCCTCTTGGTTCCATGAGGCCTCAGAGTGCCACAATGAATTCCTTGGTGCTGCAGTGTCACAATGGAGCCCTGGTGACACGAGTTCCTGCAGTGTCACCAGGGACCCTTGGTTCCATGGGGCACCACAGTGTAACAATTGTTCTCTCCATTCCCAGAGTCCTTGCAATGGAGCAATGGCCCCTTGATTCCATTGTCCCCAGGCTCTCCCAAGGGTCTCCTTGGTTCCACCGTTGCACAATGGCCCCATAATTCCACAAGGCTCAGCAGGGTCACAGTGGCCGCTCTGGTTCCAGCAGGACCCAGACTGTCACCATGGACTCGTTGCTTCCATCCAGCCCCACAGTGTCACAATGGCCCCTTGGCTCTGTGCTGCCATGTCGTACACAGTGTCACCATGGTCCTCTTAGTGCCACCAGGCCCTGCAGTGTCACAATGGCCACTTGCTTCCCCAGGGTCCTGCAGGGTCACAATCATCAGAGAATCAACCAGGCTGGAAAAGACCTTGGAGAGCAGTGTAATGTTTGCCCAATTATCCCTTCATGAAAAAAAACAAACAATATTTGAGATAGCAGCAAGTTTAATTAAATAGTTTAGAAAATATATAAATAAGGGATAATTTGGTTCAAATAATAGTGCATAAGCAAAAGATAACCGCGGGGTACGGAGTGCAGGGTTCTGGGACCCTTGCCACCTCACGTACAAGCTTGCCAAGTAAAAATTACCCCCTTATATGCCATGGGTTAATACCATCTCCTCCTATTTTCGGTTCGTCATATTTCTATCTCCGCCCTCATCACCACCTTTACCGCGCATGCGCCACCACTCGGTTTGGTGGTCGCACAAGTCTTTTGGGGGTCGTCTGATGAAGATTTCGTAGTCTTCCTCTGTGTCCTTTAATTCACCTTTGGGTTACACATGCGCACCAAGCCAGTACAATGTAAGCCAAGACTAACATATCACTATATCTACATATCAAGGCAATAAATCCCTTATAATTAGCATTTTCTGGGACCCAACCAGGTTTTGCTTCCTTTCTGCTCATTTTTAGCAACTGTATCTTCAGCTTCTTTCCTCCTGTCCTTGTGAACATCTGCCAGGAGTGGGGGGGTGGAGCCCCTCCTCTCCCTCTCTTCTTTGGCATTACCACTTTTAACTATTTTTATTATTCCCAATTAATATAATAATTAATATAATTACTGTACCAATATTGATTATTGTTTCAATTTTATCAGCACGAATCATACCTATTTATCACACCCACAGCCAGGGAATGCCCCAAAGCCCCCCCAGACCACACAAGGCCCCCAAAATTCCACAAAATATACCCTAAATCCCCTAAAAATCAGAATAAAATGTTCCAAAATGCCAAAGAATCCCACAAAATCGCAGTGGAACTCATCAAAGTTAAAAAAAAAAATCCCAAAAATTTCAATAAAACTCCGAACAAAACAAAACCTCACCTAAACCCCAATAAAATCCCACAAAATCCAAACTCCCTAAATCAACGAAACCCCGCAAAATCTTGAAATCCCCCAAAACCCAATAATTCTCTCCAAAAACCCAGTAATTCCCTCTAAACTCCCAACAAAGTCCCCCAAGACTCAAAAAACCACCCCCAAAATCCTCCCAATACCCTCCCAAAACCCCAAAATCCCCACAAAACCCCCAAACCCCCCCAGACTCAGTGGGGCCATCCTGGATCAGGGGGCACCGGCTGGTGGAACAGGAGCCACTTCAGGGGGCCCTCGGAGCTTTTTGGGGAGGGGGCACCATGGGAGACCCCCCAAAAACCTGGGGGGGGGGGAAACCCCTGCTGTGCCCCCTCCCCCTGAAACCCCCAGACCCCGGTTCAGGGTGGGCCTGGGACGCCCTGAGACCGCCAAATTTTCCCCAGGACACCCCATGAGAGCCCCCAGACCCCAATCGGGCCCAGCCCAGGCATTTCCCCTGAGACCCCCCAGACCCTTCCCCAGACCCCTCCCCAAGGCCCCCCTTGTTCCTTCTCAAGACCCCACCCAGGAGCCTTCCAGGACCTCCCAGACCCCTCCCCAAACCCCCCAGACCCGCCTCAAGACCCCCCAGACCCTCCCAAGCCCTTCCTATGACTCCTCTCCAAAACCCCCCAGACCCTCCCACGACCCTCCCCTCGAGACCCCTCCTAGGACCCGTCCCACACCTTCAGATCCCCCGCAATGCCCCAGGACCCCTCCCCAGACCCTCCCTGACACCTCCAGGACCCCTGAGGATCCCCCAGCCAAGGCCCCACCCCAGACTCCCCAGACCCCCCCCAAACCCCTTCAGGCCCCTTCCAGGACCCCCCAGACCCCTCCCCAAAACCCTGTGCGAACCCACCGCAGACCCCCTAAGACCCCTCCAAGGCCCCTCCCCAGATCCCCGGAACCTCCCCAAAGTCCCCCCAGACCCCCCAAAGCCCCCCAGACCCTCCCCCGATCCCCTCTCAGCCCCTCCCGCTCCTGTCCCGGCCGCCTCAGCAGCTCCCGGAGCGCTCCCGCCCCTCCCAGCGCCTCCCGCAGGACCCGCCCGAGACCGGGGGGGGGGCCGGGACCGTCAGGGGGAGGGGCGCCGGCTTCCGGCTGCCCTCTCATTGGCTGGGGCCGGCGCGGGGAGGCGGGTCGCTGAGTAAGAGCCCACATGGTGATTGGTTGGCTTGCAGAGTGCGGCGCGGTGATTGGTTGTTCAGCGGGGCGCGCCGCTATTGTAGGGAGCTCGCGCACGCGGCAGAGGCGGCAGTCGCTTCTGAGGAGCTGAGGTGGGTCTGGGGGTAAACTGAGGGGGGTTTGGGCCGGGTCATAGGAGAAAGTGGAGATTTTTTAGGGGCATCGACGGGAAATAGGGGGGTGTGCGGTGGGTTTGGGGGACAATGAGGGTGTGTGAGTGGCTTATGGTGGGTCCGAGGGGGCTTTAAGGAGCTTTGGGGGGAGCTTGAAAGGGTCTGGAGCGTTCTCAGACGGGTTTAGGGGGATCTGAGGGGAATTGGGAGGGTCTGAGGGGATTTTGGGGGTGTTGTGAGAGGAACTGGGGGGTTGTGATGGGATCCGGGGAGTTCTGAGGTGGGTCTGGGAAATTTGGTGGAGTCTGAGGGGATTTCATAGGGTTTGGGGGGGATTGAGGGGTCTGAGGGGGACTTGGGGCAGTCCGATGGATTTGGGGGGGTCTCAGGTGGGTCTGGGGTGAATTTTGGGGGGAAATGGGGGGGGGGCCTGAAAGTCCTGGGGAGGTTTTGGGGTCCAGGGTGGTTCTGGGCCAACCCTGGGGGAGCTCTGGGGGGTTTGGGGTTCCTGGAGGAGTCCCGGGGGAGATTTGGGGGTCCCGGGGGGTCCCAGGCCCACCCTGAACCGGGGTCTGGGGGTTTCAGGGGGAGGGGGCACAGCAGGGGTTCCCCCCCCCCGGTTTTTGGGGGGTCTCCCATGGTGCCCCCTCCCCAAACAGCTCCGAGGGCCCCCTGAAGTGGCTCCTGCTCCACCGGCCGGTGCCCCCTGATCCAGGACGGCCCCACTGAGTCTGGGGGGTTTGGGGGGATTTGTGGGGATTTTGGGGTTTTGAGAGGGTTTTTGGGGGATTTCAGGGTGGCTTTTTGGGCTTTGGCAGATTTTGTGTGGAGTTTGGGGGGAATTATTGGGTTTTTGGGGGGAATTATTGGGTTTTGGGATGGTTACGTGATTTTGGGGGTTTTGGATTTTGGGTGTTTTGTTGGGGTTATGGGGCTTTTTATTGGGGGGGGGGATTTATTGAAATTTTTGGGAGTTTTTTTAAATTTTGGTGAGTTCCACTCGGATTTTCAGAGATTCTGTGGGGTTTTTGAGGGTTTTCTTGTAAGTTTTGGGGATTTTGTGGGGTTTTAATGGAATTTTAGGGGGGCTTTGGGGCATTCCTTGGGTGTGGGAAAAGGCTCAGAGGCACCAAAATCTACTTGAAACCCCAAAAGTCCCAATAAAACCCACTAAACCCTAATTAAATAGCTCAAAATCCCATTAGAACACCCTAGAATTCCAATAAAAGCCACAAAATCCTTTAAAATCCCAATAGCCCAAAAAATCCTGGTTAAACTCCACAAATCCCCCAAAATGTCCCCAAAACCATAAAAAGTCCCACAAAATCTTCCCTAAGATGCAAAGAAATCCTGGCAACACCCAAAAAACCCACAAAAACTCCCAAATCCCACCAAAAATCCCCAAAAAACCCAAATCCCCAATGAATCCCACTAAATGCCACCGCATTTCCAATAAAATTCCCCCAAAATCTCCTAAAAATCCCAATAAAACCCCCAAGTTTCTGAGAATCCCAAAAAATCCCAACAAAATCACAGTAAAAACCCAAAATTCAAAAAAACATCATAAAACATTTCAATAAATCCCCAAACACCCCCAGAAAAACTCCCCCTCAAAATGCCAATAAAATCCCCCAAAATCCAAACCCCCCAAAATCCACAAAACCAGCCACTCCCAGTCAATCCCAGTATGATTCCAGTCGCTCTCAATGAGATCCCAGTGTGACCCAGTATGGACTCAGCTGCTCTCACTGTGATCCCAGTTGCTCCCAGCATAGTTCCAGATGTTCTCAGTTCCTCCCATTATGATCCCAGTTGTCCCAAGAACAGTCCCAGTCCCTCCCAGCAGGGTCCCAGTCGTGCCCAGTTGCCTCCAGGGTAGATTCAGTTTCCCCCAGCACCGTCCCAGTTGCTCCCAGCATGATCCCAGTTGTTCCCAGTGTGGTTCCAGTGTCCCCAGTATGGTTAGAGACACTCCCAGTATGTTTTAGTTACCTCAGAATGATCCCAGTCTTTCCCAGTTACACCCAGTTTCCTCTAGCATAATCCCAGTTTCTATCTGTTGCTCAAAGGGTGGCCCCAGTTGCTCCCAGTATGATCCCAGTTGCCCCAGTTGTAGTCTCAGTCCTCTCAGCACGGTTCCAGTACCTTCCAGCCGATCCCAGTTGCTCCCAGTGTGTCACATTTTCCTCCCAGCATGGGCCCAGTAGCTCCCAGTAAGCCCCAGTCAGGTTCCATTCACACCCAGTATAATCCCAGTATGAGTGTAGCCACTCCCAGTATGATCCCAGTCACCTGCAGTCTAATCCCAGTTGCTCCCAGTCACTCCCAGTCTGATGCCAGTGCCCCCAGTGTGATCCCAGTTGCTCCCAGCATGGGCCCAGCTGTTCCCAGTGTGCTTCCATCACTCCCCTGTGCTTACAGACACTCCCAGTATGGTCCCAGTTGAGCCCCGTTGCCCCTGCTCTAGTCCCAGTCACTCCCCAGGTGATCCCAGTCCCTCCCAGCATGGTCCCACTCACTCCCAGTTGCCCCCAGTATGGTCCCAGTTCTCCCCAGCATGGTCCCAGTTGTTCGCAGTGTGGTTCCAGTCCCCCCAGTATGGTTACAGACACTCCCAGTATATCCCAGTTGCCCCCAGCATGTCTGTAGTCATTTCCAGGCACTGCCAGTGGCCCCAGTAAGGTGTCAGTTCTCCCAGTATGATCCCCCAGTCATACCCAGAATATCC
This sequence comes from Geothlypis trichas, assembly GCA_009764595.1. Lineage (NCBI taxonomy): Eukaryota > Metazoa > Chordata > Aves > Passeriformes > Parulidae > Geothlypis > Geothlypis trichas. The sequence goes on from WSPJ01000078.1 coordinate 25,635, forward strand.
CAGTTGCCCCCAGCAGGCATCCAGTCCTTCCCAGTTGCTCCAGTTTGCTTGCAGCATCATCCCAGTTTCTCTCAGCTGCTCCCAGTAGCCCAAAGTGGGATCCCAGTCACTCCCTTTCAGCCCCAATATGATCCCAGTAAGCTCCAGTTTGATCCCAGTCCCATGCCAGCCCTCCCAGTGTGGTCCCAGTATAATCCCAGTTGCTTCCAGTCTCTCCCAGTATGGTCCCAGCTGCCTCCAGCATGGTTCCAGTTGCTTCCTAGATCAGCCCAGTCAGTCCCAGTATGATGCCATTTGCTGCCAGCGTGCTCCCAGTTGCTCCCAGTCAGGCCCAGTATGGGGGATGATGTGCAGGGTGTGTTCCCAGTCACTCTCAGGTACTCCCAGTATTGGTCCAGTCCCTCCCAGTATGATCCAAAGATGAGCCCAGTGTGCTCCCAGTCCCTGCCAGTACGAACCAGTTGTGTTCCACATGGTTCCAGTTGCTCTCTTTCACCCTCACTTTTGTGCAAGTCCCTCCCAGTATCTCACAGGGTACGCCAGTTCTCTCCAGCATGTTCCCAGTCTGTCCCAGTTCCTTCCAGTATGATCCCTTTTTCTCTCAACTACTCCCAGTCAGCCTCATTGTAGTGGTATTGACTGCAAGCATGCTCCCAGTCATTTCCAATTGGTTCTAGTTGCTCATAGCTGCTCCCAGACACCCTCAACATAATCCCAGTAACTCCCAGTATGATCCAAGTACGATCCCAGTATGATGTCAGTACAAACTCAGTATAGCCCCAGTCACTCCCAGTACAATCCCAGTCCAATCCCAGTCCCTGGTGGTGCTGCCACTGCTGGGATCCCCCAGCCTTGTGTGCGTTTTCCCCTGGCGGATGTGCTGAGAGGAGCCCCAAGGGCAGGCAGTGGCCAGGCAGGGTCCCCAGCAAGGCCCAGTTTGGATGTGCAGCCCCCAGTTTGCCTCTCCTTTGGCCCGGGCCGGCTCCCCCCGCCCGCAGCAGCTGGGAGCAGCCGAGAGCCCCGCGCTGCCCATCCCGACCTGTCCCGGCTCCATGGCCGCTCCTGCCGCGGGCTGCGAGGGCTGCGGGAACGGGGCACCGAGGGTGTGGCTGCTGCTGGGGGAGGAGGAGGAGGGAGGGAAGGGCAGGGATGGAGAGGGAGGAGGAGGTGGGCTTAGGGGGGAGGAGGGATGGAAGAGGAGGGGGAGGAAGAGGACGGACAAAGGAGCATCAAGGAAAGGAGAGAGCAGCACTGAGTCGTGCCTTCCCTGAATTCGCAGACCCACCTGTGAGATCATCGCCTCCTCATCTCGCAGGTGAGCAGTGAGGGGGAGCTTGGCCCAGATATCCCAGGGGGTCCCTGGGTTGATTTTTTTGGCGGGATGTTTGGAGAATGAAGAAGTCCAAGGCTGAGCGGAAAAGGCCCCTCGGGGGGACATCGGGGGGTGGCGGTGGCGGCTGCCGGCAGAGGCAGCCTGGAGGAGCAGAGCCCTGTGTCCCCCAGGAGCCCAAAGTAGGGAGCCCATAGAGGGGGAGCGCCGCCATTGGCGGGAGCCTCCAGAGCCTGGAGAGGGGCAGGGGGGACTCCTTGGAGCCGCTGCAGCCCCGAGCAGAGAATGAGGGGAGAAGGGAGCCCGGGAGCCCAAAGAGCCCCGGCATCCCGAAATGGGGAGAGCCAAGAGGGGGGAGCTTTTGGCATTGCTGGGACTGCCAGCAGCCTGGGCAGGGCGGGCAGCGAGGAGAAGGGGGACCCCCAATCCAAGTGTGACCCCAGCAGCTGAGACAGGGGGGAACCCCTGAACAGCAGTGGGGAGGGACCAGGGACAGGGAAGTCCTGGGAGGCTTTTTCAGGGCTGAATCTTGGTGTTTGGGAGGTTTTTACGGTGCCCAGATGGCTGATGACTTGTAGAGATGGACTTGGGCAGAGAGACCTTCAAACTCAACTTGCTCATCCCTTGTTTTCCCCAAACCAGGATTTCCCATTCCCAACCCTGGGAGGCTGTGAGGAAGAGGAAGATGCCCCGGGACACTGAGGCAGGTGAGGAGGAAGTCAGTGCCCCTTTCCCCTCTGTGCTGCTCCATCTCCCAGCCCAGCACGGCCCCGGCTGCAGCACAGCCCTGGGGGGATCTCCTTGCCCTTGCCTGTGGCACGGAGGCAAATCCCATCCTGTCCTTGTCCTTCCTCGCCCAGAGCAGGAGCTGAGCATGGAGAGCAGGGAGGACAAATGCCCGCGGCAGAACCTGGTGGAAGAGGCCGTTTGGAGCGGCTCCACGGCGCAGGAAGCCAACGGGGAGGAAAAGGCGCGGAGATGCCGCACGAGGAGGGGCTGCAAACGCAGCTGGCGGGGATGTGAGGGGGAAAGAGCCAGCCTGGGCCGGGAAGGCGGCCGGAGATGGAGCCAGAGCTCGGAGCTGGTGCTCCATGAGCAGGGTCATGATGGGGAGAAGCCCCACACGTGTGTGGAGTGTGGGAAGAGCTTCAGGTGGAGCTCTGAGATGATCAGGCACAAGAGGACCCACACTGGGGAACGGCCCTACGAGTGTGATCAATGCAGGAAGAGGTTTCAGAGCAGCTCCCATCTCCTCCTGCACCAGCGCACAGCACACAGAGGAGAGACCCTTCCGCTGCCCGACTGCGGGCAGGGCTTCAGGCAGAACTCCCATCTTGTCCTGCACCGACGCATCCACACTGGGGAGAGGCCCCACGAGTGTGAGGAATGTGGGAAGAGCTTCAGGCAGAGCTCCAACCTGATCAGCCACCAGAGGACCCACACTGGGGAATGGCCCTACGAGTGTGGGGAGTGTGGGAAGAGCTTCAGCCAGAACTCAACCCTGATTGTCCACCAAAAGATCCACACAGGGGAGAGGCCCTATGAGTGTGATAAATGCAGGAAGAGGTTTCTGACCAGCACCTATCTCCTCCAGCACTATTGGATTCACAGAGAGGAGAGGCCCTTCCGCTGCCCCGACTGCAGGAAGGGATTCAAGCACAACTCCACCCTCATCACCCACCGGCGCATCCACACTGGGGAGAGGCCCTACGAGTGTCCCCAGTGTGGGAAGAGCTTCTCCAGGAGCTCTCACTTGACCCAACACCAATGGAGGCACCGGTAAGGGAAGCCCTGCGAGTGCCCCGAGTGCGGGAAGAGCTTCGTGCGCTGCTCCAGCTCCATCCCCCACTGGAGGAGGCACTTTGGGCACAGCCCTGGTCACTCACATTGCCTGTGATCCATGTTGGCAACACACCTGGCTGCTTCTCCTTTTAGTTTCACCCTAATTTTATTTTCTTCTCCATCTCTTTGCACTCCAAAAGTCAAGAGGGATTCATCTGTCACCTGAAAACCTCTCAAATCCCACTAGAAACAAATGAATTTTAACCCATAAAGGCTCAAAGCCCTCACAGATTGCGTGTTTTCACCTCAGAAAAACTCAATCCCGTGCCAAACTCCCTCCATTTCACAGCCACCAGGGTCACATAGAGTTGGGAGGAAATTGGGGGAAGTGGGATCCCGATTTGGAGTGGTGGGATGGGGATTGTGTGGGGCTGGGTGTGTGGGATGTATTTGAAAGCAAATAAAACTTTCAGAGTTACTGATTTCTGTCCCGTTCATTTTCACTCAGTTCTGTTTGCAGAGTGCCGCCTTCTCAGCTGATTCAATTCCTATAAAAGTCCCATTTTTTAAATCATCTAGCCTCTAACAATTCAAAAACCAATATCCAAATAAAATCATGCACACCCAATAAGTCTTTTAAAAATAATTTAAATTGTTTTAGAGTACTTAAGGATGTTATTAAAGTTTTATTCTTTGGTTAAAATGTGTGAGAAATTATAGTGGTGTTTGGTTTTGTGTTTAGCATATTTGTAATATGAATTGTTTTACTAAGATGTGTTAGATTTTATGTTAGTTTTTTAAGATATTTTTGATCTCAAGTATATTAGTCATGGAGTTAAAACTTTCAAAAGTTATTTCTTGGTATATAATTTATTTATATTTATTGGTAATGTTAGAGTAATAATTATTGTTTTTTTGGCTTGAATCATTATGGGAGTATTGTAAGTAAGAGTTGAAATTACTGTATTTAATTTTCATTATAATTATTTGTTTTAATTATTACTTATTTATTTATAATTTGTTCTAATTTTTTAAATGAGAGGAAGGAAGTTCAAGGGCAGGAACATTTTTCCTGGCTGAGGACTGGAATTTCAGACCCTGGGAGTGTGTGCAGGACCACACAGACTGGGATCAAATATGGGCTGGGATCAAATATGGACTGGATCCTATGGACTGGGACTGCACAGACTGGGACCATGACTGGGATCCTTGGGAGTGGGATCATATGGATCAGGACCACACAGACTGGGAGCAAATATGGGCTGGGACCATTTGTTAAAGTAACTTTGTTCTATAGTTTTTATTTCTGTTGTTAATTAAACTCAGTGAAATAGCTGCTTGTGTTAAACTGCCTGCTTGGATGGGATAACATCCAATGCACACAGGATGAGGACACCTGGACAGATCTGCCAACTATCAGCACTCCCCGTCTGAAGGCAGAGTGGAGCAAGGCCCAAACCTGGAGGTGATAAAGAGAAGGAGCCAAAACCACAGCCAAGAAACACACATGCTCTGAAAAGCATGTGTGGGGCCATGTAAAAATGGCCCCACATGGCCAGGGAGGGGCCATGTAAAATCGTTCCTGGGATATGTAAAGTAGTTTATGGGTATGCATGAGGGTCTATGAATATGCAACAGGCTGATGTAAGGGAAAGGTATTTCAGGGGGATCCCCGAAGGTAACAGGGGTTCACTCTCCTGTGAAAATGTGCAAAGTTTAATAAAGGACAATGGCAGACCAGGAGCATGGAGCAAAGGTTATCACGGGCGGGTGCATCTTGGCACTCAGCCAGGAGTGTCTCGGTCCCTCTGGGAGCCTCTCAGGATCCCCGGCCAGTCCCGAGTCAGCAGCACCGGGGGGCAGCCCCGGCACGGCCGACAGCGGGGAGACACTCTCTGTGCCCCGAGGGGAC
>WSPJ01000078.1:31158-70202 GCA_009764595.1 Geothlypis trichas
GCCCTACGAGTGTGATCAATGCAGGAAGAGGTTTCAGAGCAGCTCCAATCTCCTCCAGCACCAGCGCACGCACACAGAGGAGAGGCCCTTCCGCTGCCCCGACTGCGGGCAGGGCTTCGGGCTGAACGCCCATCTTGTCATGCACCGACGCATCCACACTGGGGAGAGGCCCCACGAGTGTGAGGAATGTGGGAAGAGCTTCAGCCAGAGCTCCAACCTGATCAGGCACCAGAGGACCCACACTGGGGAACGGCCCTACGAGTGTAGAGAGTGTGGGAAGAGCTTCAGCCGGAGCTCCCACCTGATTGTCCATCAAAAAATTCACACAGGGGAGAGGCCCTATGAGTGTGATAAATGCAGGAAGAGATTTCTGACCAGCACCTATCTCCTCCAGCACTACTGGATTCACACAGAGCAGAGGCCCTTCCAATGCCCCGACTGCGGGAAGGGATTCAAGCACAACTCCACCCTCATCACCCACCGGCGCATCCACACTGGGGAGAGGCCCTACGAGTGTCCCCGGTGTGGGAAGAGCTTCTCCACCAGCTCTAACTTGACCCGACACCAGCGGAGGCACCAGTAAGGGAAGCCCTGCGAGTGCCCCGAGTGCGGGAAGAGCTTCGTGCGCTGCTCCAGCTCCATCCCCCACTGGAGGAGGCACTTTGGGCACAGCCCTGGTCACTCACATTCCCTGTGATCCATGTTGGGAAAACACCTGGCTGCTTCTCCTTCTAGTTTCACCTTAATTTTATTTACTTCTCCATCTCTTTGCACTCCAAAAGTCAAGAGGGATTCATCTTTTATTGTATATATCCCCAATGGTTCCGGGTGCGTCCTGCTTGGCTTCTGGCACTTGCTGCTGAACCAGAGGCGGCAGCTGCAGTTCTTTCCCACAGAGATACCCTTGCTAGCTAAATGCAACAGCTGGGCACTTAGAAAGGTCCAAGCAGGGAAGGAACTCAGTTTACCTTTGATAGAAAAGCTTCCAGCGGCAGTGAAGACAAAAAGGAGCGGGTCCTGTTGTATGTTAAGTCCAAGGTTTATTGATGCATCGAGGATCACTGTAACAGCTCCAGGGTCCAACCCTAGACCGAACTCCCTGATGTAACTGGATACAACAAAAGACCCTGGCCGCGTGGTCTCGTCTTCTTTTTAAGCCCGGAACCAGGGGGCGGGGAAGGGACAGGTGAAGGACAACCAGGTGTCAGAAGGGGATGGCCCAGGGGAGATTGAAAAAAGGCAGCTAGGCAGGAGGGCAAAGGATAATGGGAAATAGGTTCACATTTCAGAGGGGGTTGGGGAAGAGACAGGAAATTGCGTAACACTGCAACAATCTGTCACCATAAAACCTCTCAAATCCCACTGGAAAGAAATTAATTTTAACCCATAAAGGCTCCAACCCCTCTCAGATTGCGTGTTCCCTTCTCAAAAAAAACCTCAATCCCATGCCAAACTCCCTCCATTCCACAGCCTCCACAGTGAGATGGGGTTTGAAGGAGATTGGGAGAAGTGGGATCCCAATTTGGAGCGATGGGATGGGGATTGTGTGGGGCTGGATGTGTGCGATGTATTTGATAACAAATAAAACTTTCAGAGTTACTGATTTCTGTCCCATTCATTTTCAGCCAGTTCTGTTTGCAGAGTGCTGCCTTCTCAGCTGATTAAATTCTTATAAAAGTCCCATTATTTAAATCATCTAGCCTCTAACAATTCAAAAACCAATATCAAAATAAAACCCTGCACACCCAATAAGTATTTTCAAAATAATTTAAATTGGTTTAGAGTAGTTAAGGATGTTATTAAGGTTTAATTGTTTGGTTTAAATGTCTGAGAAATTATAGTGGTGTTTGGTTTTGTGTTTAGCATATTTGTAATACAAATTGTTTTACTAAGGTGTGTTAGATTGTATGTTAGTTTTTTTAGATATTTTTTATCTCAAGTATTTTCAGTCATCAAGTTAAAACTTTCAAAAGTTTTTTCTTGGTATATAATTATTTATATTTTTTGGTAATGGTACAGTAATATGTGGTGAGTTAGGACCTGCGTGTGGAAGAATTCGGGCTGTAACGGTCAGTCAGGACATCCCCCTTACCCTGCAGTTTGACCTCTAACCCCCACCAAGGTCGCACCCAGCCGGACATGAGCTGAAGGAAATGACACAGGCGACCCCAAGCCATAAAAACCCCCCAGACCCTTGAATAAACACCATTTTGCTGTCCACCACATTGGTGTCAGGAGCATTATAGACCGAGTGTGCCCGAGCACTGGGCCACCGTGCCGGACTTAGAACCAGGTCGCCACGCCTAAGAGGCAACATCTGGTGCCAAACACCCGGGATCGCTCAGCGCCCGGGATTTGGGGTGCACCTGGACACAAGACCGGTGGCTGCACAGCTGGCATGTGCAGCGGGAGGGACGCCTCCGCAGGACCAGCGAGGATCATGGAAGCCATCGCTAAGGTCGTACATGAAATTCATACTCAGTGGGGTATTGAATGTAAGCACAAGGATTTATGCCTTGCAATTACGAGACTTCTTGAGCTTGAGGCTATAAGCAGCCCGGTAGAAGTATTACACCCAGAGATCTGGGAAAAATATACTAAGGCCCTTGCCGAGGATACCATGTCCTCAGGCTCAGGAAAAGCCCTGAAATCATGGGGTAAAGTGAGCCGGGCACTGCAAAAGGCTCGGCAAGAGCAGGAAACATGGAAAGCAGCGCAATCTTGTTTGCTGGCTATACCGCCGTTGGGCGTGGGTGCGGCAACGCAGACTCCGGCGGACCCCGATCCGGTCGGGAGCACGGAGGCCCCCGTGGAGGCGGGAGTGCCGGAGCCCCCTCAGCAAACGGACTCACCATCAGAGGGGGGGAGTCCGCGCGAGCGTTTTGGCGGGGGTTGGCGGAGGAGGTGCAGGGGGCAGCCGGAGCATCGGTCCCCGAAGTCCCTGATAAAACTCCACCGCCGCCTTATGGGTTTGAAAATGGCGCCGGAGCAGGCGGGCAGAACCGGAAACAGGAGCAGGGGGGCGGAAATGCAGGCTTGCTGAATGGTGTAGGCGCGGGCGAGCAGGGAGGAGGGGTGGCCCCCGAGAAGGAGCACAAAACCAATCAGAGCGCTCTGTTCTCCCTGGGTCCTTATAAGGAAAGGACTTCCCCCAGGAGGCGGAGGGAGCCCAGGGGGAGGGAACGGCCTGACCCCCGCAAGGGGCGGGGTCGCAGCCGGAGGAAAAAGCAGAGCAGCCCGGAAGTGTCTAGCCAGTCGACTTCCAGCTCTGACTCCGAGTCGAGCTGGGAAGAACGCGAATGCCGGTCAGAGGATTCCGACTTGGATTCCGGTTTTAACAAAAAGAAACCGGTGGCATATAAGATCACAAACCACAATGCTCCTGCATGGGTTATGGGCATATCAGAGAAAGATCGAACTCCACTTACCAACTGGCGAAAAATAAAAATAGCATGTGCAGAGTATGCCCCGGCTTCTACACTAGTATTTCCCGTTCGTGTTGGGGGGAGCAGGCGGAAACCAAAGGACTTATTCCCCGGTAAATCCGAAAGATGTACAAGCAATTATTAAAGCAGATTGCAGATTGCAGATAAGGGAATTAATTCTGCCATGGTTTCCACACTCATTGACAGCGTGTTTGGAGGTGATGATATGCTACCCTTTGATATAAAACAGACTTGCAGGCTTATCTTTGATGGGGCAGGGATGATTGTTTTTAAACAAGATGGGGAGGACAATTGTACAAAGCAGCTAGCCTTGGTAACAGGGGCAGAACACCCTCTGCATGGCTCCAGTTTACAGAGGCTAATGGGAACAGATGCCACCATGATAACACCTCAGGCACAGGCTGAAGGCCTGCGGGCTCACGAAGTTATGACAATGACCCGTGCTGCCAGAGAAGCCATTTCGGCTGCTTCCAAGGTAGTATCTAAAGCATCACCATGGTCCACCATAAAGCAGAGTGAGAGTGAGAGCTTTACTCAATTTGTAGATTGTCTTCAGGCAGCATTAGATTCCTCTGCGTTGCCCTCAGAAGCAAAAGGTCCTGTACTGGCAGAATGCCTACGCCAGCAATGCAATTCAGCCACCAAGGACATTTTAAGATCACTGCCACCTGGGTCAAATATAGCCACCATGATCAGACACGTTGCAAAAGAGGAACACCTTGCCCCGATCCAAGCAGCAGTTCACACTGCAATAACCAGCATGGTATGCGCTAAGTGTGGCCAGGCAGGGCACGTGGCAGTGAACTGCCTCCAGTTAGGACGCCCACCAACAACTGCCCCACCACGGCAGGGGAGATTTAGGGGACCATGCTGGACATGTGGAAAGAAGGGGCACCTAGCTAAGGAATGCAGATCCAGGCCTCAGGGAAACGGGAAAGGGGGGGGGCAGCCAGGCCGTATCCAGCCCCCTCCCACCTGGAACATAGTGTGGCCCAGCCACTGCAACTCCCACTGGGGTATAGGGCTCCCATTGCCACTGCCCCCCCAAGAAATAACCAACTTTGTCGCCCGGCCAATGGCTCAACCCAACCCACCTGCACCTCAGGAATACCAAGCACAGCCCCCTGGAGACAAGGCCCCTGGGTGGCTTTGGCCATGAAAGCATGGGAACGAGACCCATGGGTGGCCTTCGCAGCGAAGGTGGGCAAGCACCCTCTGATCGTGTGGGCAGTGTGTCGTCTCCACAACAGCTCCGACAACTCAGCCATCTGCCTTCCCTTTTGGGTGGACACAGGGTCAGATGTCACTGTCATTCCTGACATACACTGGCCGCCGTCATGGAAACTAATAGAAGCCCCCATGGTGGGTGGAGTTGGAGGACTGTCCCGAGCCCGCAAAAGCATCCAACCAGTAGCAATAACCCTCTGCACCGAGAGAGGAGCAGGGAGAACTATCGCCCTCACTACGTATGTCATGTCGGACTGCCCACCCTTGGTGGAGAGGGATGCACTAGCCCTGCTGGATGTTAGGGTGACAAATTTATTCTGAGGGCCACTGCCGCATACCCGCCGTTACCCATCAAGTTGACGTGGAAATCAACTGATCCCGTGTGAGTCGGCCAGTGGCCCTTGTCAACACCTCGAATGACTGCCCTCATTGAGTTAGTTAACCGTGAATTGCAGAAGAACCATATAGAACCCTCCACAAGCCCATGGAACACCCCGATTTTCATAATACCCAAGCAGTCTGGTGAAGGCTTTCGTCTCCTGCACGACCTGCGGGAAGTGAACAAGAGAATCCAGCCTATGGGACCCGTACAAACTTTGCTGCCCATGAACTCGATGATACCGAGAGGACAACCCTGTGCAGTGCTTGATATTAAAGACTGCTTCTTTTCTATTCCCCTGCACGAAGACGACAAGGAGCGGTTTGCCTTTTCCATCGTCTTCCCAAATAGTCAGCGGCCCAGCCTACGCTTCCAGTGGAGAATGCTGCCACAAGGAATGGTCGACTCCCTGACCATCTGCCAGATCACAGTGGACCGAGCCCTAGCATCTGTCCGGGAGAGCAATCCAACTGCAACCATTGTGCAGTACATGGACGACATCCTGATCGCTGCACCATCCACAGAACAAGTAGACCAGCTGGTATCAACCATCTCCGAGACCCTAAAGACAAATGGCTTTGAGGTAGCGAGTGCCAAAATAAAAAAGAGACCGTGTGTAACCTTCCTAGGAGTGGGAATTACAAGCTGCTACATCACTCCTCCCCAGATGAAGATCCGCCGAGACATCAAAACGCTCCATGACGTGCAACAGCTGGTAGGGTCCCTGCAATGGCTCCGCAACATCGTCCTGATCCCACCCGAGGTCATGGACCCCCTACACGAGCTCTTGAAAGGAAAGCACCCATTGGAGCAGAAAACCCTGACACCGGAAGCGATAAGTTCGCTCAACTTCATCGAACGCCAGATGTCAGAGAGTACGCTCACCAGGTGGGATCCAAGTGTACCAGTCAATCTGTATGTCCACTTTACAAAAAAAGGGGGAGTGGGAGCCTTAGCCCAAGGACCCCCCGACAAGGCCCAACCGATACTATGAGTAGTCTTGGAGAAACCGTCACGTGCCTTTTCCCTGGGAGTCAAATGTCTCAGCAGTCTGACCATGAAAAGCAGGAAACTCGCCCTGAGACATCTGGGCATCGAACCTTCCAAGATATGCCTGCCCTTCCGCAAACAGCTCCCCGCGGAATCAACAACATTATCGGAGCATCTAGCCGTGGCCCTTGCAGGCTTTGGAGGAGAGACTCGCTACGCAGAAAAACTCCCTTGGACCAGGCTGCTCACGGTCATTGACATTAACCTCCCACCAAAGGTAATCGACCGACCGCGGGCAGGGCCAACCATCTTCACAGATGCATCATCGCAGACCTCCACCGCAGCAGCAGTATGGCAGTCAGGAGAACAGTGGCAACACATCAAGGCAATCGACCCCACGCTTTCGGCCCAACAGCTTGAAGCAGCAGCCGTGGTGTTAGCGTGTGGATTGTTCCCAGAAGAACACCTTAACATTGTGACTGACTCCATATTTGTGGCCAAGCTCTGCCTAGCTATGATCAGGCCAAGTGTGTCAGTGTCCACAGCGGCAATGATGCTGGAAGAAGCACTCTACTCACGGAAAGGCACCATATCTGTCATCCACGTCAACAGCCATGACCCGATCAAAGGATTCTATCAAATAGGCAACAACAAGGCTGACGCCGCCGCAAAAGGCGTATGGACACTGAAAGAAGCTCGTCAGTTGCACGAATCCCTTCACATCGGAGCTAAAGCGCTAGCGAAAAGGGGCGGGATTTCTACCGCGGATGCAAAGCACGTCGTTGCCACTTGCCCCCACTGCCAGAAGTCACCACTGTGGTCAGGTGGCGTCAACCCCAGAGGCCTCAAAGCCTCAGAGATATGGCAAACAGACTTTACACAATGCCAGCTGTTGAAACCCCGAGCGTGGCTCGCAGTTACTGTAGATACGTACAGCGGCATGATTGTGGCCACACAGCATCTCAAGACCGACTCCAAAGTGACAATCCAACCCTGGCTGACAGCCATGGCATGGCTTGGAGTTCCAAAACAAATCAAAACAGACAACAGTCCAAACTTCACCTCAAGGACGGTCCAAGCGTTCGTCTCGAAATAGAACATCACTTTGGTACACAGCATCCCGTACAACAGCACCGGACAAGCCATCGTGGAAAGAGCAAACCAGACCCTGAAAACCAAGCTGGAAGTACTAGCAAAAGCGGAAGGCTACACTAATGCCATTCCCACGAGTGACCAGGCGCGCATACTAGCGACTGCGCTGCTAGCGTTAAACCAATTCCCTAGGGAGGATGAAACAAATAGTCCGGCCCAGAGGCACTGGGCCACTCGAGCACTAGAGGAAGGCCCACAGGTGGTGATCAAAAATGAACTAGGGGAATAGGAAGAGGGCTGGAAACTGGTACTCACAGGGCGAGGGTACGCAGCTGTCAAAAAGGACGGCAAAATTAGGTAGTGCCCGCTCAGGTCCATAAAACCTGACCTTCACAGTAGGCAGGATGAGACTGATGAGAACTATGAGTTTCTGTTTACAGGACATGCTCATAGGACGCCCTCAGGACGCGTACATTCCCCTTCCAGAGGACAGACCACCAAGCCGCCAGACAGTGCTTGAGAGACCCCCAAGGGTGAGACCCAAGCAGCAACAGTGCTTCTGTGTGATATTGCTGCTGAGGCTTGTCGCCAGAGGGCAAACCAGCCCAGACCACTACCCCCATCAGCCCTTCAGGTGGGTCATGAGACATCTTACCAACGATAAGATGCTCGGAGACATCACCACACCGAACACCCCATCCTTTGTGCTTCGTGTTACCGACCTGTTTCCAGGACAACCAAAGGTAGACCCCCATTCCTCACATGCCACACACATGTACCTATCCTACTGGTGCCCAGCTTCAAACCCAAGAAAAAGTTACTGTAATAACCCAAGGTAGAGATACTGTAGGCACTGGAGCTGCGAAACAATAGTCACGGATGCCAGGCCGTCAGGGCCTGGGTGGGACCCGCAAGAGCCCGACAGGTTCCTACAATTCACCTGGGCACCTGCAGGTTGCAAAACACCCGTCTTCCTTCAGGGAAGTTACTACCAAAACCGCCATAAGACCCCTCAAATTTGGAGATGCACTCATTACAACATGACAGTTTTACAGCCAAATCATCCTAGCTGGGCCATGGGCAAAGCATGGACAGTAGTCCTTCAGGGGTCAAAACAATGGGTGAATGTGCGAATTACCAGGCTCCAACCGTCGGCACCCCGAGCAGTTGGACCCAACAAAGTGATTAAAAGTACACGGAAAGGGAGAAACATGACTTACCCCAAAACCTTGCCCACAAGGGACACCAATATCCCAACCAGAGATGCAGAAGCCTTCCAGATAGGCCGCTCAGCCGGGTCAGACTCAGACCCAATCCTTCGTATGTTAGAGGCCACCTTTCTGTCCTTGAACGAATCTAACCCTGACCTAACTGACTCCTGTTGGCTTTGTTATGATGTTAAACCCCCCTTTTATGAAGGAGTCGCTTTAGATACCCCCTTTAGTTATTCCACAGCCAATGCCCCTCACCAGTGCAAGTGGAACACACCCCGAAAAGGAATCACCCTGAGCCAAGTCACAGGTCGGGGCAAATGCTTTGGCAATGCAACCCTAGCTAAGCGGAGAGGAGACGTCTGTACTGAAATAGTCGAGCCCGACAGGAAGAATTATAAGTGGGTGGTCCCCTCTGCATCTGCTATGTGGGTTTGCCAGAAGTCTAGAGTGAGTCCCTGTGTGTTCCTTGCCAAATTCAATGACTCTAACGACTTTTGTGTCCAAGTTCTGATTGTCCCTAGAGTCCTGTACCACTCCGACGAAGAGGTGTATCACCTTTTCGAGGAATCCAGCCGGCTCCACAAAAGAGAAATATTAACAGGTATAACTATAGCAATGTTGCTCGGACTAGGAGCAGCTGGAACGGCTACAGGTGTCTCGGCCCTAGCGACTCAGCCCTAAGGACTGTCCCAGCTGCAGACAACGATTGATGAGGACCTACAAAGAATTGAGAAATCCATATCCTTTCTGGAGAAGTCAGTCTCCTCACTTTCAGAGGTGGTCCTGCAGAACAGGCGAGGACTGGACCTCCTGCTCATGCAGCAAAGAAGCCTGTGTGCTGCCCTGAAAGAAGAATGCTGCTTCTACGCGGATCACACGGGAGTCATCAGAGACTCCATGGCAGAGCTCCGAAACAGACTGGCTCAGAGACAGAAGGACAGAGAAGCCCAACAGAGCTAGTTCGAATCCTGGTTCAACCGATCTCCATGGCTCACAACCCTGATTTCTACCTTAATAGGCCCAGTCACTATAATCCTGCTAACCCTAATCTTCGAGCCTTGCATATTAAACAAACTAGTGTTATTCATCAAAAAGCGTTTAGAAATGACTAACATTTTCTTTCTCGAGCGCCGACAATTGCTTTAAGGCGTGCCAGCTACTAACGCACATATAATTTTGTACTAATTTTACTAACCCATGAAATTTTGTAACCTTTAAGTTTTTAACCTTATGAGAATTTTACTAATCATGAGGGAGGGGGGAGATGTGGTGAGATAGGACCTGCGTGCGGAAGAATTCGGGCTGTAGCGGTCAGTCAGGACATCCCCCCTACCCTGCAGTTTGACCTCTAACCCCCACCAAGGTCGCACCAAGCTGGACGTGAGCTGAAGGAAATGACACAGGCGACCCCAAGTCATAAAAACCCCCCACACCCTTGAATAAACACCATTTTGCTGTCCACCACGTTGATGTCAGGAGCATTATAGACCGAGTGTGCCCGAGCACTAAGCCACCGTGCTGGACTTAGAACCAGATCGCCACGCCTAAGAGGCAACAGTAATATTTATTGGTTTTTTGGCTTGAATCATTATTAGGGTATTTTAAGTAAGAGTTGAAATTACTGTATTTCATTTTCATTATAATTGTTTGTTTTAATTATTATTTATTTATTTGTAATTTCATTCTAGTTTTTTAAGATGATAGGAAGGAAGTTCAAGGACAGGAACATTTTTTCCTGTCTGGGGACTGAAATTCCAGACCTTGGAGTGTGTGCAGGACCACACAGACTGGGATCAAATATGGGCTGGGATCAAATACAGACTGGGATCCTATGGACTGGGACTGCACAGACTGGGACCATATGGATCAGGACCACACAGACTGGGAGCAAATATGGGCTGGGACCATTTGTTAAAGTAACTTTGTTCTGTGGTTTTATTTCTGTTGTTAATTAAGCTCAGTGAAATAGCTGCTTGTGTTAAACTGCCTGCTTGGATGGGATAACATCCAATGCACACAGGATGAGGACACCTGGACAGATCTGCCAACTATCAGCACTCCCCGTCTGAAGGCAGAGTGGAGCAAGGCCCAAAAACTGGAGGTGATAAAGAGAAGGAGCCAAAACCACAGCCAAGAAACACACATGCTCTGAAAAGGCAGAGCCAGGGAGGGGCTGTGTAAAATCGTTCCTGGGATATGTAAAGTAGTTTATGGATATGCATGAGGGTCTATGAATATGCAACAGGCTGATGTAAGGGAAAGGTATTTCAGGGGGATCCCCGAAGGTAACAGGGTGCTCCTGGCTGAGTGCCAAGATGCACCCGGCCATGATAACCTTTGCTCCATGGTCCTGGTCTCCCATTGTCCTTTCTTAAACTCTTTACATTTTCACAGGAGAGTGAACGTGTTTTTCACAAATGGAATCTCAAGGAAACAAGGGTCAGTTGTTAAGCCAAGGCTCTGCTGTGACCAAGTGGGGCCTCATGGGACACAGGTGCCACTGGGACACTGCCAGGTCTGGTAGGAACAAGGCTCCATTATTGCCCAGCAAGGCCTCAGGGCGCCCAGGAGAGCGGTGTGACAATGACATCTTGGGGAACCAAGTGTCCCCTGCAAACACAACGGGGCCTCATGGAAGCCAGGGCCCACTTGGATATTGCCAGGGCAGGTGGAACTCAGTGTCCATTGTGACACAGCACAGCCTCATGGAACTCAGCAGAGCATTGGGACAGCCTGGAATCTCACGGAGCCAAGGCTCTGCTTTGGCAAAGTGGGGCCCACAGGACACAGGTGCCTCTGGGACATTGCCAGCTCTTGTGGAACCCAGTGTCCCCTGTGACACAGCAGAATCTCATGGGAACATGGGGACCATTGTGACGCAATGGAATCTCATGGAAGCAAGTGTCAGTTGTGAACGCAGCACGGCCTCACAGAACCCAGGGGCAATGGGGACCGTGCTGTGGCTCGTGGGAGCAAGGGGCCATTGTGACACAGCGGGGCCTCCTGGAACCCAGGAGAACATTGTGGGCCCATGGATTCTCACAGAAGCACGGCCCCATTGTGACAAAGGGCAGCATCACAATGGTCTCCTGGGTTCCATGAGTCCTTGCTGTGTTTAGAATGGACACTTGGTTCCCCAAGATTCCATGGCATCCCTCTGCTCTCCTGTGATTTGAGGCTGTGCTGTGGCACAATGGACACTTGCTTCCTCCAAGGCTGGAGATGTCCCAGTGGCCTTGGGCTTCCATAAGGCCGTGCTTTGTCACAATGGGGCCTTGGTTCCATGAGATTCCATTGTCCCACAATGGTCTCCTGGCTGCCATGAGGCCTTTGTCACAGTGGAACCTTGCTTGCACCAGCCTTGGCAATGTCCCAGTGGCACAGGGGTTCCATGAGACCCTGCTGTGTCACAATGGGCCCTTGGTTCCATCAGGTTCCATTGTGTCACAGTGCTCTCCCAGGTCCCATGAGGCCTTGGTCTGACACAGTGGTGTCTTGTTCCTACTGGGCCTGACAATGTCCCAGTGGCGCCTGTGTCCCACGAGGCCCCACTTGATCAAAGCAGAGCCTTGCTCCCATGAGATTCCATTGTGTCACAATGTTCTGCTTGGTTTCATGAGAACCTGATGTGTTGACAATTGATCCTTGGATCCTAGAGATTCCATTGCATCATGGCACTGTCCTTGGTTCCATGAGGCCCAGCTTTGTCACAACTGGACCTTGGTTCCATGAGATTCCATTGCATCACGGGGTGTCCTTGGTTCCATGAGGCCCTGCTGGGTCACAGTGGAGCCTTTGTGCCATTCGTTTCCATGGTGCCACAATGGTCTCCAGCATTCCATGGGGCCACACAGCTAAAGAGTGGACCTTTGGTTCCATGAGTTTCCATTCCATCAGGATAATCTCTTCCATTCCATGAGGTCCTGCTGTGTCACTAAGGAGCCTTTGTTCCCTGTGTTCCCATTGGGACACAATGGTCTCCAGTTCTCCATGAGGCTGAGCCGTGAAACTCTGGGCACTTGGTTCCATGAGATTCCACCACGGTGTCACCATGGTCTCCTGGGTCCTGTAACAATTCACACTTGGTTCCATGACATTCCACATTGTCACCGTGGTCTCTTGGGTCCTGTAACAATTCACACTTTGTTGCATGGGATTCCATGGTGTCACCCACTCGATCTCCTTTAGCCTTCAGTTCCATTTTAAAAGTCACAGTTACAACACTTCATTAGCATAATCACATTTGCATAAAGCTGTGTCACGGTTTTACAGCCCTGTGTGGCTTCAGCACCTGCGTCAGTTCCTCCTGTGGTGCTTGTCAGTCTTTTGGTGCTCTTTTGATGAAGGGTTCTGTTGTCCTCCTCACGTTGGAACTTTTTACCTGGATCATTAGCTCATGTGTGATGCTCCTTGTTCTCCAGTCTAACCTGGTTTGAGCTGATTTTGCCCTTTGCAAGTTCTGTTCAAACTTGCTCTCTTGCTCTTGGTGCGTTTGTTGTGTCACTTGCTCTGCTCTCTTATTTTCTCTGCTGTCTCGCTGGCTTTGCCTGCATGTGAAAAATGCATGTATTTTATGATGGGCTTTTCGCAGATAATAAAATGAATATTATATGTGTTGTGTTAGAAAGTAATGCTGTATTAATTCTCTTTAGTAGTGTGTTAAATATAGATTTAGGTTATAAAAATGTTAAAATAGAAACTATGCTATGTAGGATTCTTTTTTTAAAGAAAGGACTTGCAGTGAGATAGCAGCCACAGGACACCTAAATATTTCAGAGAAAAAGAATTTATTGCTCTCTTATCAGAAGAAATGAACTTCTTCCCGCCTTGAAGGCGCTGTTAGGATTCAGAAAAAGTTGACACTGACCAGACAGAATCCTGTGTTTGAATGGAATTTATGCATCATGTATGAGGTGTATGAATATGCAACAGGCCATTGCTTTTAAAGGTTAATCCTTTGTTAACGGGTGTTCTTTTTCAGGCTCGTGCTGCCCAGAAAAAGGTACCCGGATGTCTGTAACTCTTTGTTTCTATTGTCTCATATTGTCCGAATTCAAATTGTCCAAATTATTATTACTGTAATTGTATTACTATTTTTATAACCATTTTATTACTATTAAACTTTAAAAATTTTTAAAACAAGTGGTGGGCGTTTTTCACACTGCACATCTTGCTCCAGTGCTGCTTGTGGGGAACCTTTCCTTGCACAGCCCTGAGGATTCCCCCAGCCCAGGCTCCCAGCAGCTCCACGGCCGGCCAGGAGGAGCAGCAGGCCCAGGGCTGGCAGGGCGTCCCCCCAGATGTGGCCCCCACTGGTGACACAGCCAGACACTTGGGAGGCTGCCTCAGGCTTTATTGTCCACCAGCATCCCAGGGGGAAGCAGAAAATCCTCCTGCAGACGCTGATTCCGGAGGCTTCCAGCGCTTCCTTGTCTCCAGGAGCTTCCGTCAAGCCCTAGTGAAACCTCGGTGCCACATTGTTCCACAGCCTCACAACGCTCTCCTGGCTCCCATGAGGTCCCTCTGTGTCCCACTGCAGCCTTGGCTCCATCAGGGTCTCCTGGCTTCCAGGATGCTCCACTCTGTCCCGTGGCTCAGCTTTGGAGCCCTGCAAGATCCAATGATTCCCCCCAAAAACACCAGCCCTGGCACCCCCTATTTGGGCTGAGCTCCTGCTCCGCAGGCACCTGCATGGAACTCAAGTGACCGCTGTGGTTCCATGGAATGTCATGGAACAAACTGTCCCTGGTCAGACAGGGGTGCCATGGAACACAGGTGCCACTGGGACATGAACACTGCTCATGGAACCGAGTGTCCGTGATGAGAGAGCTGGGCCTGATGGAACACTGGAGAACATTGTTACCCCATGGAATCTCACAGAGACAGGTGTCCATGGTGACAGAGCCTGATGGAACACTGGAGAACATTGTCACCCCATGGAATCGGGCCTGATGGAACACTGGAGAGCATTGTTACCCCATGGAATCTCCTAAAACCAGGTGTCCATGGTGACAGAGCTGGGCCCGATGGAACACAGGAGAACCTTGTTACCTGTTGGAACCCTGGCTGCTGAGAATTTTGGACTTTCTGAGCTGACAGACACTGACTCCCAAGAGAACACTGCATTTGACCTGAGGCTGTGGAGAAGACTTCTAAAATGGAATGATGGGACTGGGATTATGGGTGTGGAGTTTGAATAGAAGGGTGTAATATCGCATGGTGGAAAAGTTGGAGTTTAAAGTTTTAGATTAGAGTAATATATATAAAGCAAGATGGAGGTTTTAGGGCAGAGGCTGATCTTTTTATTTTGCCGCCTTCTTCTTCTTCTTCTTCTTCTTCTTCTTCTTCTTCTTCTTCTTCTTCTTCTTCTTCTTCTTCTTCTTCTTCTCCTTCTCCTTCTCCTTCTCCTTCTTCTCCTTCTCCTTCTCCTTCTCCTTCTCCTTCTCCTTCTCCTTCTCCTTCTCCTTCTCCTTCTTCTTCTTCTTCTTCTTCTTCTTCTCCTTCTCCTTCTCCTTCTCCTTCTCCTTCTCCTTCTTCTTTTCCTTCTCCTTCTTCTTCTTCTTCTTCTTTTCCTTCTCCTTCTTCACCTTCTTTCTCTCTTTCTTCTCCTCCTTCTCCTTCTTCTCCCCCTTCTTCTCCTTCTCCTCGTCCTCGTCCTCCCTCCTCCTCCTCCTCCTCGGGTTTGGGTGGTATTGTTTAATTGGATAAAAAAGTCCCCGTTGTCGGGCATGGGTGGTTGGTGTTTGGGTTAAAAATAAAAATAATTTAGGTGTCATTTCCTAACTGGACACTTTATCCTCAAAAGACCTTGCAGAGAGAGAGATGGGGCTCCATTTTTACCTTGTAAGCCAAGTGCTGCAGAACTCACAGCTTGTGAGACTGTTCTAGAGACAAGAGCTAATGAACACCTGAGTCCAAACAAGAAATGCTGTCTTGGGATTTAATCCTGACCTTGGCAGAAAAGAAACAAAAGAATGGACTTTTACCCCACAGAATCTCATGGAACCAGGTGTCCACTGTTTCATGGTGCAGCCTCAGAGAGTGGTGAGACCATTGTGTCACAATGGAATATCCTGAAACCAAGGCTCCCTTGGGACAAACCTGGGCTTTGTGAAACCAAGGACACCGCTGGGATGCAATGGAATCTCAAGGAACCAAGAGTCAACTGTCAACACATCAGCTTCTCAGGAACCCACGGAGAACACTGTGACACAGAGAGGGGCTTCATGGGACCAGGAGACCATGGTGACACCGTGGTGGAATCCCATGGAACCAAGTGTGAATTGTTACAGGACCCAGGAGACCATGGTGACAACGTGGTGGAATCTCATGGAACCAAGTGCCCAGGGTTTCACGGCTCAGCCTCATGGAGCCCTGGAGACCATTGTGTCCCAATGGGAACACATGGAACAAAGGCTCCTTAGCAACATAGCGGGGCCTCATGGAATGCACGAGATCATCCTGATGGAATGGAAACTCATGGATTCAAGGGTCCACTCTTTTGCTGCATGGCCCCATGGAATGCTGGAACCATTGTGGCACCATGGAAATGAATGGCACAAAGGCTCCACTGTGACCCAGCAGGGTCTCATGGAACCAAGGACACCCCGTGATGCAATGGAACCTCATGGAACCAAGGTCCAGTTGTGACAAAGCTGGGCCTCATGGAACCAAGGACAGTGCCATGATGCAATGGAATCTCTAGGATCCAAGGATCAATTGTCAACGCATCAGGTTCTTATGAAACCAAGCAGAACATTGTGACACAGTGGAATCTCATGGGAGCAAGGCTCTGCTTTGATCAAGTGGGGTCTCATGGGACACAAGTGCCACTGGGACATTGTCAGGCCTGGTAGGAACAAGACACCACTGTGTCAGACCCAAGCCTCATGGGACCTAGGAGAGCGCTGTGACACAATGGAACCTGATGGAACCAAGGGCCCATTGTGACACAGCAGGGTCTCATGGACCCCCTGTGCCACTGGGACATTGCCAAGGCTGGTGCAAGCAAGGTTCCACTGTGACAAAGGCCTCATGGCACCCAGGAGACCACTGTGGGACAATGGAATCTCATGGAACCAAGGCCCCATTGGGACAAAGCATGGCCTCATGGAAGCCCAGGGCCACTGGGACATCTCCAGCCTTGGAGGAAGCAAGTGTCCATTGTGCCACAGCACAGCCTCAAATCACAGGAGAGCAGAGGGATGCCATGGAATCTTGGGGAACCAAGTGTCCATTCTAAACACAGCGAGCACTCATGGAACCCAGGAGACCATTGTGATGCTGCCCTTTGTCACAATGGGGCCGTGCTTCTGTGAGAATCCATGGGCCCACAATGTTCTCCTGGGTTCCAGGAGGCCCCGCTGTGTCACAATGGCCCCTTGCTCCCACGAGCCACAGCACGGTCCCCGTTGCCCCTGGGTTCTGTGAGGCCGTGCTGCGTTCACAACTGACACTTGCTTCCATGAGATTCCATTGCGTCACAGTGGTCCCCATGTTTCCATGAGGTTCTGCTGTGTCACAGGGGACACTGGGTTCCACAAGAGCTGGCAATGGCCCAGAGGCACCTGTGTCCTGTGGGCCCCACTTTGCCAAAGCAGAGCCTTAGCTCCATGACATTCCAGGCTGTCCCAATGCTCTGCTGAGTTCCCTGAGGCTGTGCTGTGTCACAATGGACACTGAGTTCCACCTGCCCTGGCAATATCCAAGCGGCCCCTGGCTTCCATGATGCCCTGTTGTGTTTGCAGGGGACACTTGGCTCCCCAAGATGTCATTGTCACACCGCTCTCCTGGGCGCCCTGAGGCCTTGCTGGGCAATAATGGAGCCTTGTTCCTACCAGACCTGGCAGTGTCTCAGTGGCACCTGTGTCCCATGAGCCCCCACTTGGCCAAAGCAGAGCCTTGGCTTAAGAACTGACCCTTGTTTCCTTGAGATTCATTTTGTGAAAAACACGTTCACTCTCCTGTGAAAATGTAAAGAGTTTAATAAAGGACAATGGGAGACCAGGACCATGGAGCAAAGGTTATCACGGCCAGGTGCATCTTGGCACTCAGCCAGGAGCACCCTGTTACCTTCGGGGATCCCCCTGAAATACCTTTCCCTTACATCAGCCTGTTGCATATTCATAGACCCTCATGCATATCCATCAACTACTTTACATATCCCAGGAACGATTTTACATGGCCCCTCCTTGGCTCTGCCTTTTCAGAGCATGTGTGTTTCTTGGCTGTGGTTTTGGCTCCTTCTCTTTATCACCTCCAGGTTTTGGGCCTTGCTCCACTCTGCCTTCAGACGGGGAGTGCTGATAGTTGGCAGATCTGTCCAGGTGTCCTCATCCTGTGTGCATTGGATGTTATCCCATCCAAGCAGGCAGTTTAACACAAGCAGCTATTTCACTGAACTTAATTAACAATAGAAATAAAAACTGTAGAACAAAGTTACTTTAACAAATGGTCCCAGCCCATATTTGATCCCAGTCTCTGTGGTCCTGATCCATATGGTCCCACTCCCTAGGATCCCAGTCCAGGTGATCCCAGTCTGTGTGCTCCCAGTCCATAGGTTCCCAGTCCATTCAGTCCCAGTCCATATTTAATCCCACTCCAGGCCATCCCGGTCTGGAGGGTTCTGAACCACAGGATCCCCATCCATGTGATCCCCATCCATGTGATCCCAGTCCAGTTGATCCTATGCTGTGTGGTCTTGATCCATATGGTCCCACTCTGTGCAGCCCCAATCCAAAGGATCCCTGTCCATATTTGATCCCAGTCTGTGTGGTCCTGCACACACTCCCAGTATCTGGAATTCCAGTTCCCAGCCAGGAAAAAATGTTCCTGACCTTGAACTTGCTTCCTATCCCCTCAACAAAATGCAATAAAATTATAAACGAAAAAATAATAATTGAAATTAAATAAATTATAATAAAAATGAAATATAAAAATCTCTACTCTTCTTAACAATACTCCAACAACGATTCAACCCAAACCAACAACTATTACTATAATATTACCAATGCATATAAATAAACAAATTATATACCAAGAAATACCTTTTGAAAGTTTTAACTCAATAACTAATATACTTTAGATAAAAAAGCTAAAACAACTAACATACAATCTAACACACCTTAGTAAAACAATTCATATTAGAAATATACTAAACACATAACCAAACACCACTATAAGTTCTCAGACATTTAACCAAACAAAAAAGCTTTCATAATATCCTTAAGTACTCTAAAACAATTAAAATTATGTTTCAAAAGATTTATTGGCTGTGCGTGGTTTTATTTGGATATTGGTTTTTGAATTGTTAAAGGCTAGATGATTTTAAAACTGGGACTTTTATAGGAATTTAATCAGCATAGAAGGCAGCATTCCGCAAACAGAGCTGACTGAAAATGAACGGGACAGAAATCAGTAACTCTGAAAGTTTTATTTGCTATCACATACATCCCACACACCCAGCCCCACACAATCCCCATCCTACCGCTCCAAACTGGGATCCCACTTCTACTAATCGCCTCCCAACCCCAATTCATCCTGGTTGCTGTGGAATGGAGTGAGTTCGGCCTGGGATTGAGTTTTGTGAGGAGGGAACACGCAAGTTGAAAGGGGTTTTAGCATTTATGGGTTAAAATTCGTTTTCAGCGGGATTTGAGTGGTTTTGAAGTGACAGATCCATCCCTCTTGGCTTTAGGAGAGCAAAGAGATGGAGAAGAGAAAAAAATTAAGGCCAAATCAAAAGGAGAAGCAGCCCGGTGTGTTCCCAACATGGATCACGGGCAATGTGAGTGACCAGGACTGTGCCCAAAGTGCCTCCTCCAGTGGGGGATGGAGCTGGAGCAGCGCACGAAGCTCTTCCCGCACTCGGGGCACTCGCAGGGCTTCCCTTGTCGGTGCCTCTGTTGGTGTTTGGTCAAGGTAGAGCTGCTGGAGAAGCTCTTCCCACACTGGGGACACTCGTAGGGCCTCTCCCCTGTGTGGATGCGCCGGTGGGTGATGAGGGTGGAGTTGTGCTTGAATCCCTTCCTGCAGTCGGGGCATTGGAAGGGCCTCTCCTCTCTGTGAATCCAATAGTGTTTGATGAGATGGGACCTGATATGGAACCTCTTCCTGCATTTATCACACTCATAGGGCGTCTCCCCTGTGTGGATCTTTTGGTGGACAATCAGGCTGGAGCTCCGGCTGAAGCTCTTCCCACACTCCCCACAGTTGTAGGGCCGTTCCCCAGTGTGGGTCCTCTGGTGCCTGATCAGGCTGGAGCTCTGTCTGAAGCTCTTCCCACATTCCTCACACTCGTGGGGCCTCTCCCCAATGTGGATGTGTCGGTGCTTTACAAGATGGTGCTTTCGCCTGAAGCCCTGCTCACAGTTGGGGCAGCGGAAGGGCCTCTCCTCTGTGTGCGTGTGCTGGTGCTTGAGGAGACTGGAGCTGGACTGAAACCTCTTCCTGCACTGATCACACTCATAGGACTTCTCCCCAGTGTGGGTCCTCTTGTGCTTGATCAGCTCAGAGCTCCTCCTGAAGCTCTTCCTACACTCCCCGCACGTGTGGGGCTTCTCCCCATCATGGAGCTGCTCATGCAGCACCAGCTCCGAGCTCTGGCTCCATCTCCGGCCGCCTTCCCGGCCCAGGCTGGCTCTTTCCCCCTCACATCCCCGCCAGCTGCGTTTGCAGCCCCTCCTCGTGCGGCATCTCCGGGCCTTTTCCTCCCCATTGGCTTCCTGCGCCGTGAAGCCGCTCCAAACGGCCTCTTCCACCAGGTTCTGCCGCGGGCATTTGTCCTCCCTGCTCTCCATGCTCAGCTCCTGCTCTGGGTGAGGGAGGACAAGGACAGGATGGGATTTGCCTCCGTGCCACAGGCAAGGGCAAGGAGATCCCCCCAGGGCTGTGCTGCAGCCGGGGTCGTGCTGGGCTGGGAGATGGAGCAGCACAAAGGGGAAAGGGGCACTGACTTCCTCCTCACCTGCCTCAGTGTCCCTAGACATCTTCCTCTTCCTCGCAGCCTCCCAAGCACTGGGAATGGGAAATCCTGGTTTGGGGAAAACAAGGGATGAGCAGAGTTTGAAGGCCCCTCTGCCCAAGTCCATCTCTACAAGTCACCAGCAATCTGGGCTCCAGCAAAACCTTCCAAACACTAGGATTCTGCTCTGGAAAAGCCTCCCAGGATTTCCCTGTCCCTGGTCCCTCCCCTTTGGTGTTCGGGGGTTCCCCCCTGTCCCAGCTGCTTGGGGTCACACTTGGACTGGGGGTCCCCCTTCTCCTCGGTGCCTGCCCTGCCCAGGCTGCTGGCAGTCCCAGCAATGCCAAAAGCTCCCCCCTCTTGGCTCTCCCCATTTTGGGATGCCGGGGCTCTTTGGGCTCCCGGGCTCCCTTCTCCCCTCATTCTCTGCTCGGGGCTGCAGCGGCTCCAAGGAGTCCCCCCTGCCCCTCTCCAGGCTCTTGAGGCTCCCACCAATGGCGGCGCTCCCCCTCTCTGGGCTCCCCACTTTGGGCTCCTGGGGGACACAGGGCTCTGCTCCTCCAGGCTGCCTCTGCCGGCAGCCGCCACTGCCACCCCCCGATGTCCCCCTGAGGGGCCTTTTCCACTCAGCCTTGGACTTCTTCATTCTCCAAACATCCCCCCAAAAACCCAACTGGGAGCAACTGGGAGTGACTGGGAACATGCTGGAGGGATCTGGGCTACGCTGGGACATACTGGGAGGGACTGGAACAAAAGTGAGGCTGAAAGAGAGCAACTGGAACCATGTGGAGCACAACTGGTTCATACTGGCAGCGACTGGGAGCACACTGGGCTCAGATTTGGATCATACTGGGAGGGACTGGACTAATACTGGGAGTACCTTAGAGCGACTGGGAACACACCCTGCACATCATCCCCCATACTGGGCCTGACTGGGAGCAACTGGGAGCACGCTCGCAGCAAATGGCATCATACTGGGACTGACTGGGCTGATCTAGGAAGCAACTGGAACCATGCTGGAGGCAGCTGGGACCATACTGGGAGAGATTGGAAGCAACTGGGATTATACTGGGAGCACACTGGGAGGGCTGGCATGGGACTGGGATCAAACTGGAGCTTACTGGGATCATACTGGGGTTGAAAGGGAGCAACTGGGATCACACTTTGGGCTACTGGGAGCAGCTGAGAGAAACTGGGATGATGCTGCAAGCAAACTGGAGCAACTGGGAAGGACTGGATGCATGCTGGAGGCAACTGGGATATACTGGGCATGACTGGGGGATCATACTGGGAGAACTGACACCTTACTGGGGCCACTGGCAGTGCCTGGAAATGACTACAGACATGCTGGGGGATACTGGGATATACTGGGAGTGTCTGGAACCATACTGGGGGGACTGGAACCACACTGGGAACAGCTGGGACCCTGCTGGGGAGAATTGGGATGATGGGATTGGGATTTTTAGTGAGAATTGGGGGGGGGGGTTTGGGGTTTTTTGGGTGTTTCCAGGATTTCTTTGGACCTTGGGGGAGATTTTGTGGGACTTTTGATGGTTTTGGGGACATTTTTGGGGGATTTGCAGAGTTTAATCAGGATTTTTGAGGCTATTGGGATTTTAAAGGATTTTATGGGCTTTTATTGGGATTCTAAGGTGTTCTAATGGGATTTTGAGAGATTTAATTGGGATTTAGTGGGTTTTTTTGGGAATTCTGGAGCTTTTATGGAGATTTGGTTGCCTCTCAGCCCTTCCCCACACCCAAGCAATTCCCCAGACCCCCCCTAAAATTTCACGAAAACCCCACAAAATCCCCAAAAGTTACAAGAAAACCATCAAATACCCCAAAGAATCCCACAAAATCTCAGTTAACTCACCAAAATTTAAAAAACTCCAAAAAATTTCAAAAAATCCCCCCCAAGAAATCCCCACAACCCCAACAAAACACCCAAAAACCGAAACCCCCCAATACAGCAAAACACCCAAAACCAGGTAACCATCCCAAAACCCAATAGTTCTCCCCAAAAACTGTAATAACTCCCCCCAAACTCCACACAAATTCTGACAAAGGCCAAAAAAAGCCACCCCGAAATCCCCCAAAACCCTCTCAAGGCCCCAAAATCCCCACAAATCCCCCCAGGACCCCCCAGACTCAGTGGGCCGGTTTTTGGGGGGTCTCCCATGGTGCCCCCTCCCCAAAAAGCTCCGAGGGCCCCCTGAAGTGGCTCCTGTTCCACCGGCCGGTGCCCCCTGATCCAGGACGGCCCCACTGAGTCTGGGGGGGTTCTGGGGGATTTGTGGGGATTTTGGGGCCTTGAGAGGGTTTTTGGGGGTGGCTTTTTGGGTTTTTGGGGGATTTTGTTGGGAGTTTAGGGGGAATTATTGGGGGATTTTGGAGACAATTATTGGGTTTTGGAGGATTACAAGATTTTGGGGGGTTTTGTTAATTTGGGGAGTTTGGATTTTGTGGGATTTTATTCAGGTTTAGGTGGGGTTTTGTTTTGTTTGGAGTTTGATTGAAATTTTTGGGCTTTTTTTAACTTTGGTGAGTTCCACTGGGATTCTGTGGGATTCTCTGGTATTTTGGAGCATTTTATTCTGATTTTTAGGGGCTTTGGGGTATATTGTGTGGAATTTTGGGGGGCCTTGTGTGCTCTGAGGGGGCTTTGGGGTTGTCCCCGGGTGTGGGGAAGGGCTGAGAGGCACCAAATTCTCCTTAAAACCCCCAGGAGTCCAAATAAACCCACAAAATCCCAATAAATCTCAAAAAATCCCATTAGAACACTAAAATCCCAATAAAAGCCCACAAAATCTCTTGAAATCCCAACAAACCACCAAAATCCCAATTAAGCCCCACAAATCCCCCAAAGATGTGCCCAAAATCACAAGAAGCCCCACAAAATCCCCCAGAAGACCCAAAGATATCCTGGAAACGCCCAAAAAACCCCACAAACCCCCCCTAAATCCCACAAAAAACCCCAAAAATTTCATCAAAAAACCCAGACCTCGAAAAAATTCCACTAAATTCCTCCACCGTTCCAATAAAACCACCCAAAATCTCCCAGAAATTCCAATAAAACCCCCCCAAATTTAAGAGAATCCCAACAAATCCCAACAAAATCCCAGCAACCCCCCCCCCCAAAATTAAAAAAAACCCCTAAAAAATTTCCAAAACCCCCCATCACACCCAGAAAAACACCCCCCAAAGTGCTAATAAAACCCCCCAAAATTCCCCAACTCCCCCAAACCCAATCCTTCTCTCCCAAACCCCAACAATCGCCCCTGCACTCCCAACAAACTCCCCCAGCCCCAAGGCCCCAAATGCCCCAGCCCTGCCCAGCCCTCCCTGGTCCCTCCCAGTCCCGCCCAGGCCCGTCCGGGGCCGCGGCCAAAACTCCCCGGAGCGAACGCGGAGGGCCCGGAGCGAGCCCGGAGCCCATCCCGGGCTGGGCCTCAGCCTCGGCCCCTCGGGGGCATTTGGGGCCGGCCTGGGCAGGGTCAGGGTGGGCTCCGATCCCTGGCAGCCATTCCCAGCCTTGCAGGGGGATTTTAGGCCCCTTTGGCTGATTGGAGGCCCAATGTGGTGGGTTGGAGGGGGGATTTTAGATCCCTTTGGATGATTTGGGACTAATGTCGGGGAATTTAATCCTGTGTGGGTCATTTTAGGTTGCTTTTTTGGTGATTTAGGGCCCATTTGTGTAGGTTTGTTGCTTCTTTGTGTAATGTGAGGTCAAGCCAAGTGATATAGGATGATTTTAAGTCCTCTTGTGTTGGTTTTGTTATGAATAAGAAGCTTGACTAGGCCAATATTCAAGCAGCAATCCATTTAATAATTAATATGGTAAAGTTTGAGCAATACAGCGCTGGGTACAGCGGGGGAAGTTTTCCCTCCAAATGCACACAGATAGTTGAGGGTTACAGGTATTTATAGGGGTACTCATCAGCTTTCTCAGCAGTTTCTATTCCAATTTTTACTCATCAGCAGTTTCTATTCCAAATTTTTACGTCACAATTCTATACACTATTGTGATTTAGTTTTTCTCAGGATGTATCCCAAAAGGAGTATCCCCAGATGGTGGGGTCCGGTTTCCAAAAGAAGAAAGACAAATCCCATCTGGTGCAGTCCAGCTCCCCAGATGTGGGTCCACCTTTTAATTCCAAGGACTATAAATCTCATAACAGTGATGTCCAGCTTCCCTTGGTCAAAACCATAAATCCTTGAGGTGATGTTCATCTTCCTTTCTCAAGCTGTTTTTCTCTGCTTTATTAAGGTGTGAGATAAGCATATTTCCTTTATATATATTCCAAAGCTATAGTTTCAAGGATACAAGCAATATTCTAAAATTATACTTCAAAAGGTTATTATTGCAGAACTCTTTAAGGATTAACTACAAGCAAAGAGCAACATCCTTAACGCTTTAATTCCAGTGCTCCTAAATCAACCAAGGTTAATTGCAAACAAAAGATAGGTTCAAAGCCCTTCTTCCATGCTTTACTTTCCTCAGTTATTATTAGAATTTGCAACTGTCCCATGGTCGGTCTCCACACATATCACAGTCACAAATACCCACATTGCCTGTATGTGCCTGACACCAAACACAGCTTTGTATTTCACAAGAAGCAGAGAGAGCACGGGCAGGCAGCTCTGAACAGTGCATATTCTATGGCTATATGCAGATATTTACTTTGTGTGTTTTGTTGGATTGGTTAGCAGTGCTGTATTAGTGTGAAAAACGCCAATCACTTGTTGTTAAAATTTTACAAGTTGAATAGTAATAAAACGGTTATAAAAATAGCAATACAATTACAGTAATAATAATTTGGACAAATTGAATTAGGACAATATGAGACAATAGAGACAAAAGCATTACGGATGTCCGGATACCTTTTTCTGGGCATCACGAGCCCTAAAAAGGACCCCCATTAACAAAGGATTAACCCTTAAAAACAACAGCCTGTTGCATATTCATACACTTCATACATGATGCATAAATTCCATTCAAACACAGGATTCTGTCTGGTCAGTGTCAACTTCTTCCTCTGAGTCCTAACAGTGCCTTCGAGGCGGGAAGAAGTTCATTTCTTCTGATAAGAGAGCAATAAATTCTTTTTCTCTGAAAGATTCAGGTGTCCTGTGGCTGCTATCTCACTGTGACTCCTTTAAAAAGAGTATCCTACATAGCATAGTTTCTATTGTAATATTGTTTTTTATAACCTAAAACTATATTTAACACAGTACTTAAGATAATTAATACAGCATTACTTTCTAACACAACACATATAATATTCCTTTTAATATTTGTGAAAAGCCAATCATAAAATACATGCATTTTTCACAGCCAGGATTTCTTCTCCTGGGAAGTTGAGACACCTCAGAGAAAAATGTAAATAATGATTATCTGATTGCTTCTCCTTGTGTTCTGCTGCTTTAGAATGTGGTAGGTGAGTCTTCCATTGGTTCCATGTGAGTTGTGTTTTCTTAATGACCAATCACAGCCAGCTGTGTTGGACTCTCTGAGGAGTCGCGGGTTTTTATTATTCATTCCTTTCTAGCCTTCTGATGTCTCCTTTCGTTTTCTTTAGTATAGATATAATATAATATAATATAATATAATATAATATAATATAATATAATATAATATAATATAATATAATATAATATAATATGCCTCCTGCCTGCCTCTGCCTGCCCACACAAAGCCTTGGGCTGCTCCAGGCTCCTGCTGGGGATGTGCTGCACCACAGCCCTGCCCTGCCAGGGAAATTCCTTTCTCTTTGGGTCCTGTCTGGCTCTCCCTATCTGCCCTTTGCATTAATTCTTTCTTTCTCTGGCTGTGCTCCATTATGCCAAAAGGATTCACCATCTCTGAAACCACCCTGCAGTCCCTCCTGGGTCTCCTCTGCTGTCCCCAGTCTCCACCCCACTGAGCACAGATCTCCTCTGTCCCTGTACACGAATTTGCTATTTCAGAGGATATCATTTCCTCAGACCTGAGCTGTAGTGAGGGATAACTCCCAACCTCACATGGACATTTAATTCTACCAGCGTGTTGCTTATTACAGTCACTAAATGTGAATTACAATTTACCCATTTCCATAAAACCCACCTCAAGTTCCCAGTTTCAGTCCTTGTTTTCTCTGTCCCTGCACCCTTGAGCCAGATGTCTTCATCTTCTCTTCCAAGCATTCCTGCTGGGAAAGCAGCCCCTGCATGCCTTGTTCCTGTGCTGAAAGTTGACAGGCAAGGGAAAAATTGAATTAACCCTTTTGGTATCAAGGCCAAGGCTCTGTGTGGGCAGGCAGAGGCAGGCAGGAGGCAGAGCTGTCAGCAAAGGAAGGGCCCAGCCAGGTGGGGCAGCCGGGGGATGCCGACAGCCTGCAGGGACAGAGGCGCAGGGCAGGGACACCGTGGGACAGCCTGGGCTGCACAGGGCACAGGGATGGGCAGCAGCTGCAAGACAGCCCTGCCAGAGCCAACTTGGGCAGCACTTTGGCCATGGCTGCTGGGCCTGGGCCTGAGGCCACGAGGGGACAAGTGACCCTTGCAGGCCTGGGGCCTCATTGCCTCCTTGTCCCTGCTCAGCAGCCTGGCAGGGGCCGCCCCATGCTCCTGCCCTTGGCATTGCCCATCCCCACATGCCAGTGCCCATCCCGGGAAGAGCCCTGAGCAAGGAGGGAGGGACAGGATCTGCCTGGCCAGGGGCTGGGGCTCAGGCCTTGGCCCTTTGCATTCCTGAAACACATCCAGGTGTGCTCAGCACCAGAGACACCTTTGCCTTGCTTGTTCCCAGCTGTCATCACTGCCTGCAGTGTTCTGTTTTACTTGGAACCTGGGGACACTTTCTCACTTGTGTCCCTGACAGGGATCTCTTCAAAGTCCAAGAAACTTCAGTGTTTCAATGCAACTGAGTTCTTGAGGGTTCTGTGACATCACTGATGGGGTTATGACATCACAGAGTTGGCTGTGTTGTCACAAAGTATGCTGTGAGGCCATAGAGGAGACTCTGCCATAATAGGGGACAGCTCTGGCATCAGAGACTGGGTTGTGACTGGGTGGCTGTGTAACATCATAGAGCAGGCTGTGACATCGCAGGACAGACAGTGACATCACATGGTGACTTTGTGGCATCACAGTGTCTTCTGTGACATTACAGAGCAGCTGTATTGCATCACATTGTGACATCTCAGGAGGCTGTTTGACATCACAAAATGTTGTATGACATCTCAGGAGGCTGTGTGACATCATAGGAAGGCTTTGTGACATCATGGGGGGTGTGTGAAATCATATGGGAGGGTGTATGAAAACACAAGGGGCTGTGTGACATCATGGGGACTGTGTGACATCACTGGAATCTGTGTGGCATCCCAGGGGCTGTGTGAGGTCACTGGGGAGGTCACTCTGCCCTGGCCCCCCTCACAGCTCCCCCCAGAGCAGTCCAACCCTGCTCGTGCACAGCGGGGTCCCCTGTCCCCCCGGGTCCCCCTGCCCCCGGCCCCGCAGCCTCCCCCAGAGGATGTTCCACGAGATCGACCCCAGAGCCTGACACGGGGACGGGGGGCCGGGGCCCCGGGGGTGGCACAGGGGGACAGGGAGCCCCCGGCAGCGTCCCCGTGTCCCCCAGGGCCAGAGCCTAGGCCAGGGCTCCTTCACCCTGTTACCAACGAGGCCTTGAGAGTGCTGAAAAAATCCCCAGCAAGGGATCAGCAAAAACCAGATTGAATATTAAGGGACAGCAGCACAAAGTTCCTTGGCAAGAGTGACTCTGCTCCTGACTGGACACTTCAGGCACACCAAGGAAACAAAGCAACAACAAAGCCAAACAAAATCGGGACAATTAGGCAAGAAATTATTTGAGAACTCTCGGTGTGTGTGTGACAAGAAGACAGTGAGGGCAAGGAAAAAAGGAATATGGCCCAAAAGCTTTACAGAGCTCAAACTTAACAGGACATAATTTATACCTTAACCTCAACTGATACCTTCAACTTTACAATTTAGCAAAAGAACAGCACTTAACAGTATTTAACCTAATTTAAAAACTATGAGTTAGCAATTTAACAGGGGAATAACATTTAACAATATTTAACTTAGCTAATAACTTAAATTAAACTTAACAACTTAGCAAAAGAACAACTCTTAGCAGCAGTTAACTTTGCTTAGACCTTGTGACTTAACCTTACTTACTGGATATCTGGATATCTGACTGACTCAGCTATCCAAGGCACTCAAACCCCTCAGAGAGCAGCATTTCTGCCACATTTCCCCAGCACAGGCACTCCTGTGTGCACACAGACACAAAGAGTCAGTGCAAGGCACCTGTGAGAAATTCCCTTGAGGGCAGGAAATGCTCCCTGTGGATCCTTTGGCATCTCCCCAGCGGGTGAAGGGTTGAGCCTGGAGGAGTGGGGGGATCGGCCCAGGCTCCGTCGTTGTTGGGGATCCCCGAGTGCAGCAAACGGGAGAGTTCCCGGCTGGGAGAGGCCCCACTCAGAGGGAGTGGCTGGCCCAGGAGAGCTCCAAGGGCTCCTTTTGGAGCGCTGTGTGCAGGGCCCCAAGAGAGGGGCTTCAGTCCCAGCCATGGTTCATCCTGGCCGCACTTGGCACCAACAGCTTTCTTTGGCAGTGTGAGAACAGGGATGTTGTGCCACGGAGGGAACAAAAGCAGTTCCCAGGGCTGCTCCTGCAGAAAGCAGGAGCTGGTTGGGCAGCAGCAGTGGCTGGAGCAGACAGTGTTTGTGATGAGCTGCAGAGGAGCTGAGCCCAGGGGCTGTTGGCCAAGGCCGAGCCCCAAGGAGCATTTCTCAGCTGGCAGGGCGGGCTGAGAAGGGGAGGGGGGAATGCAGCAGCACAGGGCCCATGGAACCAAGGGAGCATTGTGACACTGTGGGGCCCTGTGAGACCAAGGGACCATTGTGACACTGTGGGGCCTCATGGAATCATGGAGAGCACTGTGACATTGCTGGGCCTCATGGAACCAAGAGGACTGTACTGATGCTGTGTGACTCCATGGAATGTAGGGATCATTGTGACACTGAGAGGCCCCATCGAACCAAGGAGCCATTTTGGCATCACGCGGCCTCATGGAACCATGGAGACCATTGTGACATTTTGGGATGTCATGGAACCAAGGGGCTATTGTGACACTGCAAGACTCAATGGAGCCAAAGGTCCATTGTGACATTGCAAGGCCTCATGGAACCATAGGGAGACCATTAGGACACTTCACAGACTCATGGAACCAAGGGGCCATTGTGACACTGAGGGGACTCATGGAATCATGGAGACCTTTGTGACAGGGTGAGGCCCCATGGAATAAGCAAAGCATTGTGACACTGTGAGGCCTCATGGAACCAGTGAGACCATTGTGACCCTGGGGGTCCCCACAGAACCAAGAGGACCATTGTGATACTGTGGGGACTTGTGAAACCAAGAGGCCTTTGTGACACTGCAGGGCTGCATGGAACCAAA
Organism: Geothlypis trichas; assembly: GCA_009764595.1. Taxonomy (NCBI): domain Eukaryota; kingdom Metazoa; phylum Chordata; class Aves; order Passeriformes; family Parulidae; genus Geothlypis; species Geothlypis trichas. The sequence goes on from WSPJ01000078.1 coordinate 60,931, forward strand.
GGTCCATTGTGACATTGCAGGGCCTCCTGTCATCAATGGTCCATTGCGACACTGTGGAGCCAAAGGAGACCATTGTGACACCGCAAACCCCCAGGGTCCAAAGATCCATTGTGACATTGCAGGGCTCATGGAAAAAAGAGTCACATGGCATTGTGGGGCCTGGGGAACCACAGAGACCATTGTGACACTGCAAGGCCTCATGGAATCATTGGGACCATTGTGAGACTTCGGGGCCTTCTGGAACCTAGGAGCCACTGTGACATTGTGGGATCCCATCAAAACTAGGGGCCAGTGTGAAACTGCTGGACCCCGTGGAATCAAGGCACCATTGTGACACTATGGGGCACTATAAAAGGGAACACGGAACAGGTCTGGCTGGTTTGGCCTTCCATGGACTGCCTGACTGGTCCAGCTGACCTTGGCGTGTTGAGGGTCTCTTCTCATCTGCTACTGAAACACTGAGGCTCCGTGCTTTCCTTCCTGTGGAAAAGATCTGTCCTCTTCCTCCAGGCACCCATGGCCTAAATTGAGATTTCACCTCCAAATTTCCTTATATCCAGAGATTGTTCCCATAGGAATATTCTTAGGACACGTCTGGCTGGCAATGGTTTCACAAGGATCACCTCCCATCTGTCCCCAAAACACTGGGGAAGGCTCCGTGCTTTCATTCCTATGGGAAAGAACTGTCCTACTTCTCAAGGTGCCCATGGCTGAGATTGGGCTTCCACCTCCAAAATTCCCTAAATCCAAAGACTGCTCCAAGACAAAAAAATCTGCCATTCTTGACAAGTCTGCATGACCTTGGCCTAGTGAGGCTCTCCAAACACTGGGGCTCCGTGCTTTCCTTCCTATGGAAAAGAACTGTCCTTCTAGTCCAGGTGCCCATGGCCAGAATTGAGATTTCCACCTCCAACATTGCCTGTTGTGACAGACTGGAGGAGATTGTTGGCTTGAGACATTTCATGTCTGGGGGAGGAAGGGGGAGGTCCAGCCCTGCCCTGCCCTGGAACCCCAATCCCCCCAGAGCCTCTATCCCAGCCCAGCAGTGGCTGCCAGTCCCTGGCACAGCACAGGCAATGCTCCACAGCCACCTCTGCAGCCCCAGCCCAGCTCCTGAGGGACCAAATGAGCCCAAGTCCCACCTGGGGGAAGGGCCCAGGGAGACCAAGGGGTATTGAAGGCTGACCACAAGGCAAGCACACATCTTGACCCTGGATCCTCTTGGAATTTCCATCTGAACACTGCTGGAGTCCAGGAGTTGGTAGCTGTGTGTGTGCTTCTCTGGATTTTTTTTTTTGTATTTCTCTCTTTCTATGTCTTCTTCTTCTGTCTCTGTGCTCCTGCAAATTTTGATTAACATTAAATTGAACAGGCTTAGAGTTTGTGAAGTTGAATGGGCCAAGTCAATGCTTTGAGAAGTGTTTTTTGTTGATTGCATGTCTGTCATAGTTTGACTTGAGAAGAATTTTAAAAAGTAATACAAAACTTTTTGTGTAACTGACAATCTGTTAAACCACTAAGATACTGAACACGTCTCTGTGAAACACAAATGTTAAAGATGAAAAACCCAAGAACCTCCTCTTTCTTTTCCAGTCAACAAAGAAGCGGTGGGCTCTGGCCCTGGCCCCCATCTCAACCAAACCAAACCAAACCAAACCAAACCAAACCAAACCAAACCAAACCAAACCAAGCAACCCTGCCATGGACTGAGCCCCTTCTCCCCTCCCCAGGCCGCCCCCTCCCCATCAGCCCCATTCTAACCAAACCAAACCCCAACAACTCCCAAACAGGAAAACAAAAGAGGCTACAAAACCCCAACCAGAACAACGCCAGCCACAGCTGTTAAAATCTTACCGTCAAGTCCCCTCCCTGCAACACAATTCAAACTAAAAACCCTTTACAATGTACAACCCGTACAAAATAACCTCACAACTAAAATTAAACACAAAAAAACCCAAAAAACAATCATAAAACCAATCCTAACACAATCCAACCACAACTTCCACCACAAGTTACTGGCAGGTCAGGTGTGAATCCTTTCAATACTTCACTCCTCCCTCAAGTAAAAGAAAAAACAAAATACAAACATATAAAAAACCAAAATACAAGCATATAAAAAAACAACATAAAGCCATCAAATTCAGTAAAGAAGAAATTAAATCCCAAATAAAAAGAAGAAAAAATACCTTAATATTAAAACAAAAATCCTCTTATAAACTATAAAGATAAAACTCTTTTTCTTTATAACACATCAAACTATTTTAAAAATTCAAATTAATATCAAACAAAAACCTCCATACTAAAATAAACAAATGTAAAAATAACAGTAATTTCATAAAAAGTTTAAACAGGGGGAAAAAAGTAATCCAGTATCCCCAAGAGAAGATCTCTATTCCCAGAGATAAAAATAATTTCAAAAGTAAATAATAAAAACTTTTACCTTTAAACAACTTATCTTTAAAACAATACCTCATAAGTCGACATGGCCCACCAACAAGCTGTAAAAAGCTTGTAGTAATAAAAACAACTTCATAATAACAAAGTTCCCTAGACAACTGTTATCCATGAGAGAATTAAGAGCCTCAAAAAACCTAATTTTTCCTCTGGTAGAAAAATCTACATAACATTAACAAGAAAAACTTCTCTCCCAAAGTAAACTAAAAAAGACTGTTCTAGAAATAGTACCCTAACTAGAAATTTTAAGTTTAGTTTCTTTACATTGTCAGTAAAAAAAAAAAAAGGTTGTAAAGAAAAGTGTTCTAAAGAGTTTAATTCTTACTACCTTTTTTCTTTTTAAATTTATTTTAAATAAAAATTTCTTTATACGCTCCTAAAATTTTATGCCTACTGTACCTTTCTTGCAGTCCTATGTCACAACAAAATAAATATACAAATAATTAACTGACACTAAAACCAACCACACTCATCAATACATTACTTAAGAAATCTCAGGATTCAAAAAATCTTAAATTAACAAACTAAAATAACTGCAATGTCATAATAAGCCTTTTGCCAAAGTTTCTCTGATTTTCTAAAGTTGCCAGTAAAGGCTGTTTTGTTCTTCTGAGCTCCTGAGAATCTCTTGTTGGTATTTCTCCAGGGAGTCCAACTCAGAGTACACAAACAATTGTAATTCCTTTTAAATGTCTCCTTGAGAGAGTTGTTTGGGGATGGGAGTCAGGGCTTGTGTGTCCTGCTTGGCCCAGCCCAGGCAGGGCTTTCCCAGCCACATCCCACACTCCATTGCCCAGCTGGAGCCGCTGGTGCCTCTGAGTTGTGCTGCCCCAGCCCCAGGGACGCTCTCCTTGTCTGCCCATTCCCCCACGCTCTCTGGGCAGGGATGGCCTCAGTGGGGGCTGCTGACATCCTCAGCACCTTGGAGGCTGCTGCTGAATTTTCCTGCTGCAGAGGCTTGTTCAGCCTTCAGCTCTTGAGTGCAGGAATTCAGTGTCCCAGGGCTCATTAACATTCAGAACACCTTAACAAGCCAAGCCTCTGGGAATAATTTGATTTCAGTTTCCAAATCTTGTGTGGTTAATTAGACAGATTTCAGAAGTGTGTTCAAACTGAATATGTTCTATTTAAAAAGACAGTGAGAAAACTATTTTAGGTGTCCTTTTTAAGGTTCCTTTTGCCCCCGGTTAATAGCAATCTCCAATTGACATTGAATCCAAGTACCTCCTCCTGCAGTTTGAATAGATATGAAAATCAGGACCCTTCATGGCTGACAATCAATCAGACTCTGTCCCTACCCCCACCCCACCATTTCCCCCATCCAAGCCCTGGCACTCAGAGCAGCCTTGTGCAAATCTGAGCTCCCTCCAGCCCAGGCTGCACCTGCAGCTTTCAGCTCCTTGGCTCCAACTCCCACCTGCTTTCCTTGGAGAAGGAGCTGCCCGAGACACAGAGGGATGTTCATTTCTTGTCAGCCAACAAAGCCAAGGGAAGGCACAGCTCCATCAGATGCAAAAGTCATTCTTCTCCCTGGCTCTGCCCTGCCTCTGATCCCCACAGTCTGTCCTGTTTCCTTCATCCCTCCTTTGCCAGGGACTTTGTGGGACAAGGGAGCTCTGCTCTGGCTATGGAGGGAGGTGCAAGTGCAACCCCTGGAGTGGGAACCACAACTCATCAGGTTTGTGTCCTTTGGGGATCAGGAACTGGTGAGGCTCAGAGACACAGAAAGTCTCTCTTCATGACCAACAGACCACAGGTTAATAGGACACAATTTAATAACAATCTCACTCTTCCCAGAGCTATGTACAATGTCCCACCAGTGTCTGATGAGTCCACCATCCAAACGTAATTTCCATACTGAAATTAATTTCAGACAAACATGGTTCTTTGACAGATATAAACACAATTAAGTTCTTGTATCACAATGCTCGTCCTGGAGTGGGGGCAAAACAGCTCAGAACAATTCCTGATTTGCAAAGCTGTCAGTGGTGGATGGAGAAGGGAGGTCAGGCTGCTCTTGGTGTTGAGGAAATGCTGAAACCAGCCTGACTCATTTCATCTCCTCCTGTTCTGGCTGATCTCCCCTCTTTCCCCTTCCACCCATTGGCTTTTGTCTCCCACCAGGCCCCCCGGTGAAGAGCCTGGCTCTGTGTTCTCCATCCCCTCCTGGCTGGCACTGCCAGGCTGGGATGAGGAGCCCCTCAGCCTTCCCTGCTCTGGGCTGGACAAGCCCAGCTCCCTCAGCCTCTGCTCACAGCCCAAGGGCTCCAGCCCCACCTTGGAGGCCCTTCCCAGACCCTGCTCCAGCTGCCAGACATCTTTCCTGCCCTGGGCAACCCAAACCAGGCCACAGTGACCTGGATAATCCCTGTCCTTGATGTCCTGGTCACACAGCCCTGGCCCCTTGTCCCCATGTCAGGCTCTGGGGTGGATCCTGTGGAACATCCTTTGGTGGAGGCTGTGGCTCCAGGTGGGCCGGGGGGATCCCGGGGGACAGGGACCCTGCTGGGCATGAACAGCATTGGACTTGTTGGGAGAAACTGTGAGGGGGAGCTGGGGCAGAGTGACCAACCCAGTGACCTGACACAGCCCTGCTGGGATGTCACACAGCCCCTCTGGGATGTCACAGCCCCTCTGTGACGTCACAGCCCATTCTCTGATGTCTAATGTCAAAGCCAACTCTGTGATATAACAGTTGTACTGTGATGTCAGACCTCTGCCCTGTGATGTCACAGCTGTCTCTGTGATGTCACAGAGGACATCTGTGATACCGTAAGTAATGGAACAGATCACCTTGAGTGGCATCACAGGGCACCCACAGGACGGCCGAGGCATCAGAGCCAGCCAGCGTGGATTTCAGTATTTGCATTGATGATTTGGATGAATGCATTGAGTCCAGCATCAGCAAATTTGCAGATGACACCAAGCTGGGTGTGTGGGTGCATCTGCTGGAGGGTAGGAGGGCTCTGCACAGGGCCCTGGACAGGCTGGATCCAGGGCCCAAATCCAACAAGGTGAGGTTTAACAAGTCCAAGTGCCGGGTCCTGCACTTTGGCCACAACAACCCCTGCAGCACTACAGGCTGGGGACAGAGTGGCTGGAGAGCAGCCAGGCAGAAAGGGACCTGCAGGGACTGATGGACAGCAGGCTGGACATGAGGCAGCAGTGTGCCCAGGTGGGCAAGAAGGCCAATGGCTCCTGGCCTGGATCAGGAATGGTGTGGCCAGCAGGAGCAGGGCAGGGATTCTTCCCCTGTGCTCAGCACTGGTTGGGCAGCACCTCAAGTGCTGTGTCCAGTTCTGGACTCCCGAATTTAGGAAGGACATGGAGGGGCTGGAGTGTGTCCAGAGAAGGGTAACAAGGCTGGGGAGGGGACTGGAACACAAGTCTTGTGAGGAGTGACTGAGGGAACTGGGATTGTTTATCCTGGAGAAGAGGAGGCTCAGGGGAGACAAGGCAATGTCAGGGCACAGGTTGGACTTGATGATTTCCAAGGACTTTTCCATCCTTGCTGATTCTGGGATTCTCTGAAACCACCCTTGGAGCAGCTGCAGGATGAGCCCTGGGCCTCCTCTTCAGCAGCTCCAGCAGCCCAGGTCCCTCAGCTTCTCCTGCCAGCCCCAAAGCCCATCCTGTCAGTCCTGCAGAGCCTCTGCAGCTCCTCCTCACTGCCCAGAACAGGGAGCTCCAGAGGCAGACACAGCAGCCCAGATGTGCCCCCCTGGCCTGGGGTGCCTCTGGCAAGGGAGCAGCAGCAGGCACTGCAGGAGCCTGCAGACAATTCCTGCAGCACTTGTAGGATGATCCTGCTGCCCAAGGGACGTTCCCATGGTGCCAAGTCAGGAACTGCAATGGGGAGTGGGGCCAGAAAGGAAAGGGCAAACAGGGATGGGCTGGTTGCAGGGGAGGAAAGAAGGCTGGGAAAGAGAAAGAAATTTGTAGCAGGAAGAGTAAAGAAAGCAAAGGTCAAACCAAGGAAATGCTGAGGGCAGTTTGGGGGTGGCTGCCAGGCAGCCCTGGCTCTGAGCAACAGCGTTGGCAGTGGGACAGGAAACTCCCAGCTGATGGGAACAAACTTTCCGGCAGAGTGCAGAGGCCAGGACAAAGCTGAGTGCTTTCCCTGGTGTCCCCCAGCCCTTGCTGGCCCCAGGGGCTGATGGCATTTGTGCTCCCTCAGGTTCATGTCCCCACAGCACCAGCATGGGGGTGCTCCCGCCTGCTGTGTGCAATGCAAACAGGGGCTGCTGAGCCAGTGCTGCCGTGTCTGTGCCTGCAAGGATGGGGCACCTGTGTGAGCTGGGGGAGAGGCCAGGGCTGCAGAGGGGGGATGTTGTTGGCAGCTCCATCAGGACGCTCTGGGACGCTGCCCTGGGCTGTGCAGCGCACTGGGGATGGATCAGCTCCTGCTCTGCTGCTCCTTCCCGTGTGCCCCAGGGCCCTTGCAGAGCCCCAGCCATGCTGTTTGCCCCCAGCCTGCCCACGGCCAGCCTGGGGCTGCTCACGGGGCTTTTCTGTGCTGAGCATTGGCCTGGCCGTGTTCTTGAGAGAGCCTGGGCAAGGAGCCTGGAGCCCCCAGGGCCTGGCCTGAGGCGTCAGCGCTGCCCCAGCAGTGCCCATGGCCTGTCCCTGCTGCAGCCCCGGCACTGCCACCCCCAGGGCTGTGCCCGGCCCCGAGAGCACTCAGGCCCTGCAGCAGCACCAGGGCCACCAAGGCAGCGGGGCAGGGCCACGGCAGCAGCACTGGCAACACCAAGTGCTGCTGCTGCTGGGCACAGCTGCTGGGCCAGCACTGATCTGCCCCCAGCTCTGCACACAGACATTGCTGCTGCAGCTCCAGAGAAGGCAACAAAAGGGCATCTCTGCAGAAAAAGCTGCTGGGACATCCTTTATTTAAATTGAAGTCACCAAGAGCACAGCTCCTCATTGACAGTTGAGGGCTGCAGGAACTCTTGAGATACACAAAATATGAAATGGAACAAACAATGGTTTTTCTTACTGGACACTATGAAAAACTGTAACCAGAGGGAAAAAAAACCAGCAAGTAAACCAACAAGCCCCATCTAAAATGACTTTTATTGCAAATGATTTGCAAAACCTGTCACCTAATTTAGTCTTTCTGAAACCGTCCAGTCATCAGTCTCCACACTGTGGCCTTGAGCTCCTGGTTCCTCAGGCTGTAGATGACGGGGTTCATGGCTGGAGTCACTACCGAATACAGAACTGACAGGGCCAGATCCAGGGATTTGGAAGAGATAGAAGGGGGCTTCAGGTAGGAAAATATGCCAGTGCTGAGGAACAGGGAGAGCACAGCCAGGTGAGGGAGGCAGGTGGAAAAGGCTTTGTGCCGTCCCTGCTCAGAGGGGATCCTCAGCACAGCCCTGAAGATCTGCACATAGGAAAAAACAATGAACACAAAACAGCCAAATATCAAACACACACTCACAGCAATGAGCCCAAGTTCCCTGAGATAGGATTTGGAGCAGGAAAGCTTGAGGATCTGGGGGATTTCACAGAAGAATTGGCCCAGGGCATTGCCATGGCACAGGGGCAGGGAAAATGTATTGGCTGTGTGAAGCAGTGAATAGAGAAAGCCACTGGCCCAGGCAGCTGCTGCCATGTGGGCACAAGCTCTGCTGCTCAGGAGGGTCCCGTAGTGCAGGGGTTTGCAGATGGACACGTAGCGGTCGTAGCACATGATGGTCAGCAGGGAAAGTTCTGCTGAGATGAAGAACATAAAGAAAAAGAGCTGAGCAGCACATCCTGCGTAGGAGATGTCCTTGATGTCCCAGAGGGAATTGTGCATGGCTTTGGGGACAGTGGTGCAGATGGAGCCCAGGTCGCTGAGGGCCAGGTTGAGCAGGAAGAAGAACATGGGCGTGTGCAGGTGGTGGCCGCAGGCTACGGCGCTGATGATGAGGCCGTTGCCCAGGAGGGCAGCCAGGGAGATGCCCAGCAAGAGGCAGAAGTGCAGGAGCTGCAGCTGCCGCGTGTCTGCCAATGCCAGCAGGAGGAAGTGCCTGATGGAGCTGCTGTTGGACATTTGCAGTGCCTTGGCATGGGGACCTGTAAAAAATATAATAAGGAATAGCTGTGTTTGGAGAGGACTTCAAATAACCCAGCACAGCCGGGGGGCACTTTCCCCCCACTGCCTGCCCAGGGCTCTGCTGCCTAGAACTGTCCCTGCCAGCAGCTGCTTCCCTGTGCCCAGGGCTGGGCCCTGCCAGTGCTGCCAGAGCCCAGCCCAGCCCTGGGGGCTCAGCTCTGCCCTGCAGACCCCTCCCAGCTCAGGCACTGCCCAGGGGCAGCTCTGGCTCTGCAGGCTCTAAAGGCAACGTCAGAGCAACTCTGAGGAGGCTGGAAAAGCAACACTGATGCTGCCTCTAAGAGACCCTGTGATGATTTCTGTCCCTGCCTGGTTTATTCAGATCTGAGAGAAATTTTTTTTTTTTTCTCAGCCTGTACTGAGAGATGAATATCACTGTGCAATTTCCCATCCAGGCAACCCAAAGCCATAGAATAAAAAAGTAGGATTTTCCATTTTATGCAACCCTTGCCTTGCTGTGCTCCCTGTAATATACTTGGAAACGTTCTGCAGTTAAATGACATGCTTGGAGCAATCCTGAACAATGCAGCATCCTCCCCACACAAGGAGAACACTTCCAAGCCCTACCAGCTGTCTCCTCCCACCCAGATCTTGTCCCCCAGTGCTGGAGCAGCTGCCAGGGCTGGCTGAGAGCTGTCCCTGGCAGGCAGCAGAGTCCCTGCCCCAGCACAGCGCCCTGGGCTGCAGGACCCTGCTCTGCAGGACAGCCCCCTGG
>WSPJ01000078.1:70702-99723 GCA_009764595.1 Geothlypis trichas
AGTTCCCCCATACAGTCCCTGTTGTTCCCAGGGTGTTCCCAGTCATCCCCAGTATGGGTTACAGACACTCCCAGTATATCCCAGTTGCCCTCAGCATGCCCGTGGTCATTCCCAGATACTCCCAGTGATCCCAGGAAGGTGCTTGTAACCCAGTATGATCCCAGTCATGGCCATATATCCCAGTTGCCTCCAGCATGCATCCAGTCCTTCCCAGTTCATCCAGTTTGCTTGCAGCAAGATCCCAGTTTCTCTCAGTTGCTCCCAGTAGCCCAAAGTGTGATCCCAGTTGCTCCCTTTCAACACCAAGAGGAGCCCAGGAACATTCAGTATGATCCTTGTCACATGCCAGCACTCCCAGTATGGTCCCAGTGTAATCCCAGTTATGTCAAATCACTCCCAATATGATCCCAGTATAATCCCAGTAACTTCCAACCACTCCCAGTATGGTCCCAGTTGCCTCCAGCTACATCAACCTAGTCAGTCCCAGTTGATGCCATTTGCTCCAGCGTGCTTCCAGTCAGGCCCAGTATGAGGATGATGTGCAGGGTGTGCTCCCAGTCACTCTGAGACACTCCCAGTATTAGTCCAGTCCCTCCCAGTATGATCCAGAGATGACCCCAGTGTGCTCCCAGTAACTGCCAGTATAAACCAGTTGTGCCCCACATGGTTCCAGTTGCTCCTTTCACCCTCACTTTTGTTCCAGTCACTCCCAGTCTCTCCCAGTGTACCCCAGTTCCTTCCAGCACATTTCCAGTCACTCTCAGTTCCTTCCATCATGATCCCATTTGCTCACAACCACTCCCAGTCAGCCTCAGTGTAGTTGGACTCACTGCCAGTATAATCCCAGCCACCTCCAGCATGATCCCAGTTCATCCCAGTATAAGCCCAGTCATTTCCAATCACCTCCAACATGCACCCAGTGACTTTCAGGTCCTCCCAGCTGCTCCCAGCTTGATACCAGTTTCTCACAGCTGCTCCCAGACATCCTCACCGTGATTCCACACCCTCCCAGTATATCCCATTTGCCTCCTACATGGTTTTATTTCCCCCCCACAGGCTCCTACTCACTCCCAGTATGATCCCAGTGCAATCCCAGTACAAACCAGTCCCTCCCAGTGATGCCACTCCTGGCATCCCTCCAGCCTTCTCTGCGTTCCCCCCTCCTGGATCTCCCAGGAGGAGCCCCAAGGGCTGGCAGTCCCCAGCCAGGGTCCCCAGCAAGCCCCAGTTTGGATGTGCAGCCCCCAGTTTTCCCAGTTTGCCTCTCTTTTTGCCCAGGCCAGGTTCCCCCCGCCCAGGGTTGTGAGGGTTTGTGTGTGTTGGCAGGGCTGTGTGTTATGGAGAGAATTTGGGTGGGTCTTGGGGGAGATGGGAAGGGGTTTTGTGGTTTTTGGGGACATTTGTGTTGCAGGGAGTGGTTGGGGATGTCCTAGGCAGGAGCTGTGGGGTGGTTTGTGGGGACTGGGAGTAGCTGTGGGGTTGGGAGAAGGTTTTTGGGTGGTTGTGACGCCCCAGAACCCCAAAGCTGCCACCAGACCCCACCCCACAAGATACTGCCGGGGGTCAGGGGCTCCATGTTGGGGTTCATCCTCCTGGTGCTGCAGGAGAAGGTGAGGGAGGGTCCCCAGGGGCTGTGTGTGTCCCCCAGAGCGTGTGTGACCCTCCCATCCTGGTGTCACCCCCTTGTCCCTCCCCACAGGGCTCCTGCCCCAGCTCCTGCTCCCCCAGAGGGAATTTGGGGAGGGGGCAGAGGGGGTGCACAGCCCCCACCAGGGGATGACCCCGGCCCAGCCCCTTTGTTCAGCACCAAGCTGGGCTCGGGGCTGCAGGAGGAAGAGGCCGATGGGAAGCAGATCCTGCAGCTGGGACAGTGCTTGGGGTCAGGGCAAGGTCCTGCCCTGCACACCTGGCTCAGGTGTGACCCTGCCCCGGCAAGGGAGCGGGACATTCCCATCCCCACGGATCAGGGCTGGGAGCAGCACTTGGAGCACGGACATGGAAATACTGGGAGCGACTGGGAGCACACTGAGGGCTACTGGGAGCAACTGGGAATGATGGGTGCATGCTGGGGGCAACTGGGATATACTGGGAATGAATGAGATCATGATGTGGGCAACTGGAACCATGCTGGGGCAACTGGGGTGACTGGGAATGAGCATGCTGGGGGCAACTGGGATGTACTGGGAATGTCTGGAACCATACTGGAGGGGACAACACTGGAACAGCTGGGACCATGTTGAGGGGGAAACTGGGCGCAGCTGGGAGTGACTGTGTCTATACTGGGGGCCACTGAGATCATACTGGCAGAGACTGGGACTATACTGGGGCAAGTGGGTGCAACTGGGATCATACTGGGAGGAATTTGGGAGCAACTGGAACCATGCTGGAGGCAACTGGGACAATACAGATGGGGACTGGGATCCTACTGGGCATGAGTAGGAGCAAGCTGAGGCAGTTTAGACCATGTTGAGGACTCCTGCGATTCACTGGGAGCAACTGGAACTGCACTGAGGCTGACTGGGAATCATGCTGGAATCAACTGAGATGAAGTGGGAGTGACTGGCAGCATGCTGGGGACAACTGGGATATACTGAGTGAGACTGGGAGTCACTGGGATCATACTGGGAGTGACTGGAAGCACGGCAATGGCCTGGGCTGGGTGATGTGGGGCCTCAGGGAGCGCAGGGAGCACTGTGACACTGTGGGGCCTGATGGAACCAAGGGGACATGGTGACACTCTGGGCCTGCCCTGGCCGTGGGGTGTTTCAGGAGCCCCGGAGTGCCCAGGGCAGCAGAGCAGAGCCCCTGGCTCAGGGGCAGCAGCTCCCCGGGACACCCTGGGCGGGCCGGGTGGCAGGGGATGCCCAGGGAGAAGAGGAAGCCAAGGCCCAGCACCCCAAGGGTGGCACCGGCTGAGAAATGGGGCAGGAGAGAGAGGCCAATGCTGGCACAGTGCCAGGGCTACCCAGCACTGAGCCAAGGTTGTGTGACATCCCAGGGGCTGTGTGAGGTCACTGGGGAGGTCACTCTGCCCCAGCCCCCCTCACAGCTCCCCCCAGAGCAGTCCAACCCTGCTCGTGCACAGCGGGGTCCCCTGTCCCCCCGGGTCCCCCCGCCCCCGGCCCCGCAGCCTCCCCCAGAGGATGTTCCACGAGATCGACCCCAGAGCCTGACACGGGGACGGGGGGCCGGGGCCCTGGGGGTGGCACAGGGGGACAGGGACCCCCCGGCAGCGTCCCCGTGTCCCCCAGGGCCAGAGCCTGGGCCAGGGCTCCTTCACCCTGTTACCAACGAGGCCTTGAGAGCGCTGAAAAAATCCCCAGCAAGGGATCAGCAAAAACCAGATTGAATATTAAGGGACAGCAGCACAAAGTTCCTTGGCAAGAGTCACTCTGCTCCTGAGTGGACACTTCAGGCACAGCAAGGAAACAAAGCAACAACAAAACCAAACCAAATCCAGGCAATCAAACCAGAAATGAACTGAGAACTCTCCCTGTGTGTGTGTGACACAAGGACAGTGAGGGCAAGGATAAAAGGAATATAACCCAAAAGCTTAACAGATGTAAAACTATAAAGGACTTAACTTACACCTTAACCTTAACTGATACCTTAAACTTCACAATTTAGCAAATTAACAGCAATTAACTCTATTTACCTAAGTTAAAACCTATGACTTAGAATTTAAAAGAGGAGTAGCACTTAACAATCCTTAACTTAGCTAATAACCGAAATTAAACTTAACAACATAGAAAAAGAACAACACTTAGAGACATTTAACTTAGTTGAGACCTCGTAACTTAGCCTTACTTACTGATATCTGGATATCAGATTGACTCAGCTATCCAAGGCACTCAAACCCCTCAGAGAGCAGCATTTCTGCCACATTTCCCCAGCACAGGCACTCCTGTGTGCACACAGACACAAAGAGTCAGTGCAAGGCACCTGGGAGAAATTCCCCTGAGGGCAGGAAATGCTCCCTGTGGATCCTTTGGCATCTCCCCAGCGGGTGAAGGGTTGAGCCTGGAGGAGTGGGGGGATCGGCCCAGGCTCCGTCGTTGTTGGGGATCCCCGAGTGCAGCAAACGGGAGAGTTCCCGGCTGGGAGAGGCCCCACTCAGAGGGAGTGGCTGGCCCAGGAGAGCTCCAAGGGCTCCTTTTGGAGCGCTGTGTGCAGGGCCCCAAGAGAGGGGCTTCAGTCCCAGCCATGGTTCATCCTGGCCGCACTTGGCACCAACAGCTTTCTTTGGCAGTGTGAGAACAGGGATGTTGTGCCATGGAGGGAACAAAAACAGTTACCAGGGGTGCTCCTGCAGAAAGCAGGAGCTGGTTGGGCAGCAGCAGTGGCTGGAGCAGACAGTGTTTGTGATGAGCTGCAGAGGAGCTGAGCCCAGGGGCTGTTGGCCAAGGCCGAGCCCCAAGGAGCATTTCTCAGCTAGCAGGGTGGGCTGAGAAGGGGAGGGGGGAATGCAGCAGCACAGGACCCATGGAACCAAGGGACCATTGTGACACTGTGGGGCCGTGTGAGACCAAGGGAGCATTGTGACACTTTGGGGCCTCATGGAACCAAGGGGAACATTCTGACAATGTGAGGCTCCATGGAATGTAGGGATCATTATGACACTGAGAGGCTCCATCAAACCAAGGGTCCATTTGTGACACCATGGGGCCTCCTGGAACTGTGGAGACCATTGTGACACTTTGGGGTGTCATGGAACCAAGGGGCCATTGTGGCACTGCGAAACCCCATGGAGCCAAAGGTCCTTTGTGACATTGCAAAGTCTCATGGAACCATGGAGACACCATTAGGACACTTCACAGCCTCATGGAACCAAGGGGCCATTGTGACACTGAGGGGACTCATGGAATCATGGAGAGCATGGTGACACTATGAGGCCCCATGGAATAAGCAAAGCATTGTGACACTGTGAGGTCTCATGGAACCAGTGAGACCATTGTGACCCTGGGGGTCCCCACAGAACCAAGAGGACCATTGTGATACTGTGGGGACTTGTGAAACCAAGAGGCCTTTGTGACACTGCAGGGCTGCATGGAACCAAAGGTCCATTGTGACATTGCAGGGCCTCATGTCATCAATGGTCCATTGTGACACTGTGGAGCCAAAGGAGACCATTGTGACACTGCAAACCCCCAGGGTCCAAAGATCCATTGTGACATTGCAGGGCTTATGGAAAAAAGAGTCACATGGCATTGTGGGGCCTGGGGAACCACAGAGACCATTGTGACACTGCAAGGCCTCATGGAATCATTGGGACCATTGTGAGACTTCGGGGCCTTCTGGAACCTAGGAGCCATTGTGACATTGTGGGATCCCATCAAAACTAGGGGCCAGTGTGAAACTGCTGGACCCCGTGGAATCAAGGCACCATTGTGACACTATGGGGCACTATAAAACCAAGGTAACACGGAACAGGTCTGGCTGGTTTGGCCTTCCATGGACTGCCTGACTGGTCCAGCTGACCTTGGCGTGTTGAGGGTCTCTTCTCATCTGCTACTGAAACACTGAGGCTCTGTGCTTTCCTTCCTGTGGAAAAGATCTGTCCTCTTCCTCCAGGCACCCATGGCCTAAATTGAGATTTCACCTCCAAATTTCCTTATATCCAGAGATTTTTTCCATAGGAATATTCTTAGGACACGTCTGGCTGGCAATGGTTTCACAAGGATCACCTCCCATCTGTCCCCAAAACACTGGGGAAGGCTCCGTGCTTTCATTCCTATGGGAAAGAACTGTCCTACTTCTCAAGGTGCCCATGGCTGAGATTGGGCTTCCACCTCCAAAATTCCCTAAATCCAAAGACTGCTCCAAGACAAAATCTGCCATTCTTGACAAGTCTGCATGGCCTTGGCCTAGTGAGGCTCTCCAAACACTGGGGCTCTGTGCTTTCCTTTCTATGGAAAAGAACTGTCCTTCT
Source organism: Geothlypis trichas (assembly GCA_009764595.1). Taxonomy (NCBI): domain Eukaryota; kingdom Metazoa; phylum Chordata; class Aves; order Passeriformes; family Parulidae; genus Geothlypis; species Geothlypis trichas. The sequence goes on from WSPJ01000078.1 coordinate 76,632, forward strand.
AGTCCAGGTGCCCATGGCCAGAATTGAGATTTCCACCTCAAACATTCCCTGTTGTGACAGACTGGAGGAGATTGTTGGCTTGAAACATTTCATGTCTGGGGGAGGAAGGTGGAGGTCCAGCCTTGCCCTGCCCTGGAACCCCAGCCCTGCCCTGCCCTGGAACCCCAATCCCCCCAGAGCCTCTATCCCAGCCCAGCAGTGGCTGCCAGTCCCTGGCACAGCACAGGCAATGCTCCACAGCCACCTCTGCAGCCCCAGCCCAGCTCCTGAGGGACCAAATGAGCCCAAGCCCCACCTGGGGGAAGGGCCCAGGAAGACCAAGGGGTATTGAAGGCTGACCACAAGGCAAGCACACATCTTGACCCTTCTCCTCTTGGAATTTCAGTCTGAACACTGCTGGAGTCCAGGAGTTGGTAGCTGTGTGTGTCTTTCTGTATCTTTTTTGTATTTCTCTCTTTCTCTGTCTTCTTCTGTTTCTGTGCTCGTGCAAATTTTGATTAACATTAAATTGATCAGGCTTAGAGTTTGTGAAGTTTAATGGGCCAAGTCAATGCTTTCAGAAGTGTTTTTTGTTGATTGAGTATCTGTCATAGCTTGACATGAGAAGAATTTTCAAAAGTAATACAAAACTTTTTGTGTTACTGACCATCTGTTAAACCACCAAATACTGAACACGTCTCTGTGAAACACAAATGTTAAAGATGAAAAACCCAGGAACCTCCTCTTTCTTTTCCAGTCAACAAAGAAGCAGCGGGCTCTGGCCCTGGCCCCCATCTCAACCAAACCAAACGAAAACAAACCAAACAAAGCGAAACGAAGCAAAACGAAACGAAACGAAACCAAACCAAACCAAACCAAACCAAACCAAACCAAACCAAACCAAGCAACCCTGCCATGGGCTGAGCCCCTTCCCCCCTCCCCAGGCTGCCCCCTCCCCATCAGCCCCATTCTGACCAAACCAAACCCCAACAACTCCCAAACAGGAAAACAAAAGAGGCTACAAAACCCCAACCAGAACAAAGCCAGCCACAGCTATTAAAATCTTGCCAACAAGTCCCCTCTCCCCAACACAACTCCAACCAAAAACCCTTACAATGTACAACCTGTACAAAATAACCTCACAACTAATATTAAACACAAAAAACCCCAAAAAACAATCATAAAACCAATCCTAACACAATCCAACCACAACTTCCACCACAAGTTACTGGCAGGTCAGGTGTTAATCCTTTCAATACTTCTCTCCTCCCTCAAGTAAAAGAAAAAACAAAATACAAACATATAAAAAACCAAAATACAAGCATATAAAAAAACAACATAAAGCCATCAAATTCAGTAAAGAAGAAATTAAATCCCAAATAAAAAAGAAGAAAAAATACCTTAATCTTAAAACAAAAATCCTCTTATAAACTATAAAGATAAAACTCTTTTTCTTTATAACACATCAAACTATTTTAAAAATTCAAATTAATATCAAACAAAAACCTCCATACTAAAATAAACAAATGTAAAAATAACAGTAATTTCATAAAAAGTTTAAACAGGGGGAAAAAAGTAATCCAGTATCCCCAAGAGAAGATCTCTATTCCCAGAGATAAAAATAATTTCAAAAGTAAATAATAAAAACTTTTACCTTTAAACAACTTATCTTTAAAACAATACCTCATAAGTCGACATGGCCCATCAACAAGCTGTAAAAAGCTTGTAGTAATAAAAACAACTTCATAATAACAAAGTTCCCTAGACAACTGTTATCCATGAGAGAATTAAGAGCCTCAAAAAACCTAATTTTTCCTCTGGTAAAAAAATCTCCATAACATTAACAAGAAAAACTTCTCTCCCAAAGTAAACTAAAAAAAGACTATTCTAGAAATAGTACCCTAACTAGAAATTTTAAGTTTCGTTTCTTTACATTGTCAGTAAAAAAAAAGGTGTAAAGAAAAGTGTTCTAAAGAGTTTAATTCTTACTACCTTTTTTCTTTTTAAATTTATTTTTAATAAAAATTTCTTTATACCCTCCTAAAATTTTATGCCTACTGTACCTTTCTCACAGTCCTATGTCACAACAAAATAAATATACAAATAATGAACTGACACTAAACCTAACCACACTCATCAATACATTACATAAGAAATCTCAGGATTCGAAAAATCTTAAATTAACAAACCAAAATAACTGCAATGTCATAAAAAACCTTTTGCCAAAGTTTCTCTGATTTTCTAAAGTTCCCAGCAAAGGCTGTTTTGTTTTTCTGAGCTCCTGAGAATCTCTTTTTGGTACTTCTCCAGGGAGTCCAACTCAGAGTACACAAACAATTGTAATTCCTTTTAAATGTCTCCTTGAGAGAGTTGTTTAGTGGATGAGGGTCAGGGCTTGTGTGTCCTGCTTGGCCCAGCCCAGGCAGGGCTTTCCCAGCCACATCCCACACTCCATTGCCCAGCTGGAGCCGCTGGTGCCTCTGAGTTGTGCTGCCCCAGCCCCAGGGACGCTCTCCTTGTCTGCCCATTCCCCCACGCTCTCTGGGCAGGGATGGCCTCAGTGGGGGCTGCTGACATCCTCAGCACCTTGGAGGCTGCTGCTGAATTTTCCTGCTGCAGAGGCTTGTTCAGCCTTCAGCTCTTCAGTGCAGGAATTCAGTGTTCCAGGGCTCATTAACATTCAGAACACCTTAAGAAGCCAAACCTCTGGGAGTCATTTGATTTAAGTGTCCAAATCTTGTGTGGTTAATTAGACAGATTTCAGAAGTGCATTCCAACTGAATATGTTCTATTTTAAAAGACAGTGAGAAAATTTTTCTTAGGTCTTGTTTAAGTTTTTTTTTCCCCTGTTAATAGCAATCTCCAATTGACATTGAATCCAAGTACCTCCTCATGCAGTTTGAATAGATATGAAAATCAAGACCCTTCATGGCTGACAATCAATCAGACTCTGTCCCTACCCCCACCCCACCATTTCCCCCATCCAAGCCCTGGCACTCAGAGCAGCCTTGTGCAAATCTGAGCTCCCTCCAGCCCAGGCTGCACCTGCAGCTTTCAGCTCCTTGGCTCCAACTCCCACCTGCTTTCCTTGGAGAAGGAGCTGCCCGAGACACAGAGGGATGTTCATTTCTTGTCAGCCAACAAAGCCAAGGGAAGGCACAGCTCCATCAAATGCAAAAGTCATTCTTCTCCCTGGCTCTGCCCTGCCCCTGATCCCCACAGCCTGTCCTGTTTCCTTCATCCCTCCTCTGCCAGGGACTTTGTGGGACAAGGGAGCTCTGCTCTGGCTATGGAGGGAGGCCCAAGTGCAGCCACTGAAGTGGGAACCACAACTCATCAGGTTTGTGTCCTTTGAGGGAGCAGGAACTGGTGAGACTCAGACAGATTCAAAGGTTTCTCTTCATGGCCAGCATAAAAAATGTGAACATGATAAAATTTAATAAACCTCAAAACCCTTCTCTCAGGTCCTTGTGATATCACAGCAACATCTGATATCCCCACCACCCTAAAGGGATTGCCATACAGGAAGAATTTTAGACAAAGACATAAGAAGGTGAGATATAAAAGATAAAAATACAACTAAGATGCTCTCCAAGGAGTTATTTAAACTTCTGAAAAATTTGGCATCTCCCTGAAGTTTAAAGCATGAAGCCACTCAAGGGAGCAGAGAGGCCAGCCAGGGCTGGCCATGGCCGGGAACAGGCCCTGAGCCCCGCAGGAGGATGGAGCTGGGCCACAGCCAAACTCAGCCCAGGCCAAAGTTGGGCTCAGCACACAGGGCTGCCAACACATGGGCACAGAGGCTGGCACTGACAAATGTCCTGGGCCCCCTCCCTGCTCTGTCCATGCCACCAAGGGCACAGAGCAGCCTCCTCTCTGGGCCACTTGCCTGTTTGCAATGCCTTGCACAGGCGCTGGCCCTGCCCCACAAGGCCTGGCCTGAGTCCTGCCCCTGCACGCTCAGCCAGGCTGAGATGGACACTGATGGTTTCTGGGCCAGGCTCTCTGAGCCCAGCCCAGCTCCCTGCAAGCTCTGCCAGCTGCCCTGAGCTCTGGCCAGCACCAAGGGCCTCTCCCCAGCCCAGCCCAGCCGGCTCTGGCCCCACAGCTCTGCTCAGCCCAGGCTGCTCTGGCCACTGGCCCCACGGCCTCAGCCCCTGCCAAGGGCACAGCAGCAGCTGCAGCTGCCACAGGACTCAGCCCCAGCCATGGGGGAAGGTGCTTGGCCAAGGCCAAAGGAGGCTCCCTGGCTGCCCTGCTCCCCTCGGGCTGAGGTGCTGAGAGCTCTGCAGCCCCTGCTGCCATCCCATCTGCCCAGGGCAGCACAAGAGCCCCGGCCTTGGGGCCCTCAAGAGCTGCTCCTGCTCCAGGCCCAGGGCCCATGCCAAAGCTGGGGCAGCCACAAAGCTGTGCCCATTTCTGTTCATTGCTGCTCTGATGGGGATGGATCCTCAGCCACTTGGAGGTTGCTGATGAATTTTACTCCTCCAGAGGCCTCTTCTTTCTTGAGCTCTTCAGTTCAGGAATTCCAGTTTAAAAGCTCATAAACATATGCCGAAAACACCCAAACAAGACAAGCTCATGGGAGTAATTTAAGTTTTCAATTCTTCTGTGGTTAATTAGACACATTTCAGAAGTGTATTCAAAGTGAATATACTGTATTGAAAACAATACAGAGAGAACTGTTTTGTCCTTTTTAGTTTTCTTTTCCTAATTATAGATTGATAACAGCAATGTCCAATTGATATTGACCCCCAGCACCTCCTAATGCAGTCTGAACAGATATGAAAATCAAGACCCTTCATGGCTGACAATCAATCAGACTTTGTCTCTACCACCTCCCCACCATTTCCCTCATCCAACCCCTGGCACTCAGAGCAGCTGAGGAATGGAGTCACATCCAGGGGTGTCCTCAGGACTCAGGATTGGGGCCAGGTCAGTTCAATCTCTTTATTGCTGATCTGGATGAGGCCATCGAGGGCACCCTCAGTCAGTTCCCAGGTGGGCCCAAGCTGGGTGGGAGTGTGGCTGTGCTGGAGGGCCCTGGGCTCACAACCACCCCAAATCCCTGGCTCTGCCCTGCCCCTGATCCCCACAGCCTGTCCTGTTTCCTTCATCCCTGCATTGCCAGGGACTTTCTGGGACAAGGGAGCTCTGCTCTGGCTATGGAGGGAGGTGCAAGTGCAGCCAGTGCAGTGGGAACCACAACTCATCAGGTTTGTGTCCTTTGGGGGCCAGGAACTGGTGAGACTCAGAGGCACAGAAAGTTTCTCTTCATGGCCAACAGACCACAGTTGAACAGGACACAATTTAATAACAATCACATTCTTCCCTGAGCTATGTCTAACATCCCAGCAATGTCTAATGAGTCCACCATCCACAAGTGATTTCCATACTAGAATTAATTTTAGACAAACATGGTTCTGTGATAGATATAGACACAATTCAGTTCTTGTATCAGCATGCTCATAATGGAGTTGGGCAAAACAGCTCCAACAATTCCTGATTTGCAAAGCTGTCAGTGGTGGATGGAGAAGGGAGGTCAGGCTGCTCTTGGTGTTGAGGAAATGCTGAAACCAGCCTGACTCATTTCATCTCCTCCTGTCCTGGCTGATCTCTCCTCTTTCCCCTTCCACCCATTGGCTTTTGTCTCCCACCAGGCCCCCCGGTGAAGAGCCTGGCTCTGTGTTCTCCATCCCCTCCTGGCTGGCACTGCCAGGCTGGGATGAGGAGCCCCTCAGCCTTCCCTGCTCTGGGCTGGACAAGCCCAGCTCCCTCAGCCTCTGCTCACAGCCCAAGGGCTCCAGCCCCACCTTGGAGGCCCTTCCCAGACCCTGCTCCAGCTGCCAGACATCTTTCCTGCCCTGGGCAACCCAAACCAGGCCACAGTGACCTGGATAATCCCTGTCCTTGATGTCCTGGTCACACAGCCCTGGCCCCTTGTCCCCATGTCAGGCTCTGGGGTGGATCCTGTGGAACATCCTTTGGTGGAGGCTGTGGCTCCAGGTGGGCCGGGGGGATCCCGGGGGACAGGGACCCTGCTGGGCATGAACAGCATTGGACTTGTTGGGAGAAACTGTGAGGGGGAGCTGGGGCAGAGTGACCAACCCAGTGACCTGACACAGCCCTGCTGGGATGTCACACAGCCCCTCTGGGATGTCACAGCCTGCTCTGTGATGTCACAGCCCATTCTCTACTGTCACACAGCTGGTCTCTGATGTCACAGCCAACTCTGTGATGTCACAGAGGCACTCTATGATGTCATAGCTACTCAATGACCTCACATAACCCACTCTGTGATGTCATAGCCCACTCTCTGACCTCATGTTACCAGATGATAAATTGTCTCCACCAGGTGAGCTGACACCTGGAGCTTGTTCTCCACAACCCCAGGCCTATGGAAACCACACAATGCCCATTGTGTGAGAAGGGGAACTGGAAGTTCAGCAGCCTCAGTGTCCTGCCAGCTCAGCCAGGCCCACTGGAACATTGGGGTCCACGACCACCAGGGACCACCAGAGAGACCCCCAGGACAGAAGAACACATAGGTAAAGGGGAGGGGAAATATGTTAATGATTTTGGGGAAATGATTATCATATGTGTGTTTAGTCTGGGACAATCAATGAATATGTGTGCAAAATACAGAAAATAAACAGAAACTTTCCTGTACTCAGCATGCACAGCTTTGGGAGGAGCTCTCCCCCATGCATCCAGCTGAATAAAGAATGCTGCTGCTTAATGCTGCATTGGGGTTTAGGAGTTTTCTGTTTCACTGAATTTTTGGTAACACTCCCACTGCCAAGGAAAGCTCTGTCTGCTGCTGTTCACAAACAGAGAAGGGCTGGTGGCAGATGTGGGGCTCGGAGGCTGCCTGGGGCACAGTGACCATGAAATAATCAAGTTTTCAATGCTTTGTGAAAGAAGGAGGGGTAGCAACAAAACTCCTACACTGGAATTAGGAAGGGCAGACTTCGGCCTGTTTAGGATGCAGATCTGGGGAGTATCAATTCAGGTACTGATTTTTTTAAGGGACACAGCCCTTATAAACAAAGGGATTCAGGAAGGATGGACACATTTCAAGGAAGTAATCTTAAGGGGGAAGGAGCAGCCTGTCCCAGTGTGATAAAAGATGGACAAGTGATGAATATGATTGTCCTGGCTGCCCATGGAGCTTTTGTTGGAACTTGGGATAAAAAGGAGGGCGCATCACCTTTGAACAGAAGGTCAGGAAACTTAAGAAGTGTTTAAGGATGTTGTTAGGGCATGCACAAAGAAAATTTGAGAGGTGAAAGCTAAATTAGAGCTTAACATGGCCACTTCTGTGAAAAATCATAGAAAATTATTCTATATAGAAAATAATAGCAAAACATGTAATAATGAGAGCCTTTACTCTTTATTAGATGCATGGAGAATATAGCAACTAAAGATAAGGAAATGGCTGAAATGCTTAACACCTTCTTTGTCTCAGTTTTCAATATTAAGACAGGTTGTCCTCAGGACAAGTGTTCTCCTGAGCTGGTAGATGGGCACAGGGAGCAGAACAGCCCCCTGGAATCCAGGAGGAAGCACTTGGTGACCTGCTGAGCCACTCAGATGCTCACAGGTGTGTGGGATCAGATGGGATCCATCCCAGGGGGATGAGGGAGCTGGTGGATGAGCTCCCCAAGCTGCTCTCCATCATTTACCATCAGTCCTGGCTCCCCAGGGAGGTCCCAGAGCACTGGAGGTGCCAGTGTGAGCCCATCCCCAAGAAGGGCTGGCAGGAGGATCTGGGGAACTCCAGGCCTGTCAGCCTGACCTGGGTGCCCGGCAAGGTTATGGAACAGATCACCTTGAGTGCCATCACAGGGCACCCACAGGATGGCCCAGGGGTCAGAGCCAGCCAGCGTGGATTTAGGGGTGGCAGGTCCTGCCTGACCAACCTGGTCTCCTTTTATGACCAGGTGACCCACCTGTGGATGTGGGAAAGGCTGTGGATGTTGTGTGCCTGGAATTCAGCAAAGCCTTTGACACTGTCTCTGACAGCATTCCCTGGAAAAGCTGCAGCCCACGGCTTGGGCAGGTTCCCTCCTGGCTGGGAGATTGAAGAGCTGGCTGGAGGCTGGGCCCAGAGAGTGGTGGGGATGGTGCTGCACCCAGCTGGTGTCCAGGCACTGGTGCTGTCCCCAGGGATCTGTGCTGGGCCCAGTCCTGTTTAATATCTTCACTGATGATCTGGGTGAGGGGATCGAGTCCCCCATTCACAAATTGCAGATGGCACCAAGCTGGGTGTGAGTGTGGATCTGCTGGAGGGCAGGACAAGAAGACACAGCCTTAAGCTGCACCAGGGGAGGCTCAGGCTGGACAATAGGAAGAAGTTCTTCACAGAAAGGGTGAGTGGGAACTGGAATGGGCTGGCCAGGGGGGAGGTGGCAGAGTCACTGTCCCTCTCCAGTGGCACTTGGTGGCATGGTCTGGGTGACAAGGCAGTATTAGGGCATTGGTTGGACTTGATGATCCCAAAGGTCTTTTCCAGCCTATTTGATTCTATCATTCTGTGATGATTGGGACACTCTGGGGCCATGGTGACACTGCAGGGCCTCGTAGAAGTGGGGAACCATGGTGACACTGTGCAGCCCCATAGAACCAGGGGTCCATGGTGGTGCTGTGGAGCCAAATGGAACCAGGGAGTGCCCTGTGACACTCTGGGTCCTCGTGGAACCACAGAGGCCATTGTGACACTGCAGGGCCTCGTGTAACCAAGGGGTTTCACCATTTTGACACTGCAAAACCAAGGAGACCATTGGGAGACTCCAGGGCCCAGTGGAACCAAGGGGCCGTTCTGACACTGCAGGGCCTCATGGAACCAAGGGGACATTGTGACACTGCAGGATCCTGTGTAACCAAGGGGCCACTGTGACATGATGGGGCCTCAAGGGATCTGGAAGAATGTTGCGACATCATGTGGCCTTGTGGAAACAAGGAGTCCATTGTGACACTGAGGGGACTTGTGGAACCACAGAGACCATTGTGACACTGTGGGACCTCATGTGACCATGGGGCCATTGTGACACCCTGGGGCCCCATGGAACCACGGGGCCACTGTAGAACTGCTGCACCAATGAGAATATTGTGACACTGTGAAGCCCCATGGAACCAAGGAGTTCATTGTCACATTGTGGGGCCCTGTAGAACCAAGGAGACCCGAGTGACAGTGCAGGGCCTGGTGTAACCAAGAGGCCTTTGTGAACCTAAGGGGCCCTATGGAACCAAGGACATCTTTGCAGATGACACCAAGCTGGATGTGAGTGTTGATCTGCTGGAAGATAGGAGGGCCCTGCAGAAGGCCTTGGACAGGCTGGATCCAGGGGATGAATCCATCAATGTGAGGTTTAACAAGTCCCAGTGCCGGATCCTGCACTTTGGCCACAACAACCCCTGCAGTGCTACAGGCTGGGGACAGAGTGGCTGGAGAGCAGCCAGGCAGAAAGGGACCTGCAGGGACTGATGGACAGCAGGCTGGACATGAGGCAGCAGTGTGCCCAGGTGGCCAAGAAGGCAAATGGCTCCTGGCCTGGATCAGGAATGGTGTGGCCAGCAGGAGTAGGGCAGTGATCCTTCCCAACCAGTGCCTCAAGGGCTATGTCCACTTCTGAGCCCCCTGGGGCGGGCAATGAGAAGAAATTTGTAGCAGAAGGAGTGAAGAAAGCAAAGGTGAAGCCAAGGAAAGGCTGAGGGTAGTTTGGGGGTGGCTGCCAGGCAGCCCTGGCTCTGAGCAACAGCGTCTGCAGTGGGACAGGAAACTCCCAGCTGATGGGAACAAACTTTCTGGCTGAGTGCAGAGGCCAGGACAAAGCTGAGTGCTTTCCCTGGTGTCCCCCAGCCCTTGCTGGCCCCAGGGGCTGATGGCATTTGTGCTCCCTCAGGTTCATGTCCCCACAGCACCAGCATGGGGGTGCTCCCGCCTGCTGTGTGCAATGCAAACAGGGGCTGCTGAGCCAGTGCTGCCGTGTCTGTGCCTGCAAGGATGGGGCACCTGTGTGAGCTGGGGGAGAGGCCAGGGCTGCAGAGGGGGGATGTTGTTGGCAGCTCCATCAGGACGCTCTGGGACGCTGCCCTGGGCTGTGCAGCGCCCTGGGGATGGATCAGCCCCTGCTCTGCTGCTCCTTCCCGTGTGCCCCAGGGCCCTTGCAGAGCCCCAGCCATGCTGTTTGCCCCCAGCCTGCCCACGGCCAGCCTGGGGCTGCTCACGGGGGTTTTCTGTGCTGAGCATTGGCCTGGCCGTGTTCTTGAGAGAGCCTGGGCAAGGAACCTGGAGCCCCCAGGGCCTGGCCTGAGGCGTCAGCGCTGCCCCAGCAGTGCCCATGGCCTGTCCCTGCTGCAGCCCCGGCACTGCCACCCCCAGGGCTGTGCCCGGCCCCGAGAGCACTCAGGCCCTGCAGCAACACCAGGGCCACCAGGGCAGCGGGGCAGGGCCACGGCAGCAGCACTGGCAACACCAAGTGCTGCTGCTGCTGCTGGGCACAGCTGCTGGGCCAGCCCTGATCTGCCCCAGCTCTGCACACAGACATTGCTGCTGCAGCTCCAGAGAAGGCAACACAAAGGGCATCTCTGCAGAAAGCTCTGCTAGGTGATCTTTTAGTTCCTTTAAAGCTACTGAGAGCACAGTCCCTCGTTGACAGAGTCTGTCGCCACAGGGAAGGTGGAGAGAAACACAATGAGAAATGGCAGAAAGTAAGGATTTACTTTGTTGAAAATATTAAAAAAGTAAAGCAAAGTAAAAGAACCTCCAAAATGAAATCAACATGTGTCAAAGATTATTTTAATTTCAATTGATTTTCAGAAATTAGACAGCAGTTTAATGTTTATGAAACCATCCAGTCATCAGTCTCCACACTACAGACTTCAGCTCCTTGTTCCTCAGGCTGTAGATGAAAGGGTTCAGGGCTGGAGGCACCACCGAGTACAGAACTGACACCATCAGATCCAGGGATGGGGAGGAGACGGAGGATGGCTTCAGGTAGGCAAATGCAGCAGTGCTGATAAACAGAAAGACCACGGCCAGGTGAGGGAGGCAGGAGGAAAAGGCTTTGTGCCGTCCCTGCTCAGAGGGGATCCTCAGCACAGCCCTGAAGATCTGCACATAGGAGAAAACCATGAACACAAAACAACAAAATACCAAACAGGAACTTACAGCAATGAGTCCCAGTTCCCTGAGGTAGGATTTGGAGCAGGAGAGCTTGAGGATCTGTGGCACCTCACAGAAGAACTGGCCCAGGGCATTGCCATGGCACAGGGGCAGGGAAAATGTATTGGCTGTGTGCAGCAGTGAATAGAGAAAGGCACTGGCCCAGGCAGCTGCTGCCATGTGGGCACAAGCTCTGCTGCCCAGGAGGGTCCCGTAGTGCAGGGGTTTGCAGATGGACACGTAGCGGTCGTAGCACATGATGGTCAGGAGGGAAATCTCTGCTGAGACGAAAAAGACAAAGAAAAAGAGCTGGACTGCACATCCTGTGTAGGAGATGTTCCTGGTGTCCCAGAGGGAATTGTGCATGGCTTTGGGGACAGTGGTGCAGATGGAGCCCAGGTCGCTGAGGGCCAGGTTGAGCAGGAAGAAGAACATGGGCGTGTGCAGGTGGTGGCCGCAGGCTACGGCGCTGATGATGAGGCCGTTGCCCAGGAGGGCAGCCAGGGAGATGCCCAGCAAGAGGCAGAAGTGCAGGAGCTGCAGCTGCCGCGTGTCTGCCAATGCCAGCAGGAGGAAGTGCCTGATGGAGCTGCTGTTGGACATTTGCTCTGGCTGGATATGGGGATGTGTTCAGGGAGAAAAAGGACAGTGAAGAGTTAGAGGAGAAACTTGCAACCAAAATCAAAGCCATTTCCCATACACCTTCTTCTGTAACACACACGTATTATTTCAATTATAAATTAATAACCTCCTGTGTTGTAGAGTTCTGACGTTTTCTTTTTGAGCATTCCCCATATGTCTACTGGTATTGTTGGATATCAGAACCCCTCAATATTCTTTTTTCACTCAGGGAGAACAGAGCAAATTCTGTGAGGTAAAGTGATGAGAGGAGACTGAGAGGAGATATTCTGGCACTCTGACCTGTTCAGCATCTCTCTGAGCTTTAACCATTCCCAGCTGGAGGGTGATCACCTTCCCATGTTTTTCATAAAATGTCACTGGGTACTGCTGGGAGCAGATGGATACACCACAGCCCAGCTCCACATTTGTAGCCAAGGACTCTCTCTGCTCCTTTCACCAACCCACCAGCATTTTCAGTGTCACAACACCTCTGCCTTTTCCCATCAATCTTATAACTCAGAGATGCTCTAGGACAGGTTTGCACCCTGGATTGAAGCTGCAAGCTTGGACAGAAATCTCAGAGAGACCTCCAAGTGTCCTTATGATGGCATTGGATTGAGGGAGATGCAGCTCCTTCCCTGGCTGCACTGACAGCATTGCCCAGAGCCGGGCACTGGGGACAGCGTCACCCTGAGCCAGCTGTGCCCCCTGCCAGAGCCCCCAGGGCCGGGCAGCTGCTCCCAGCCCTGTGCTCTGCAGAGGGAACTGGGCCAGGGGCTGCAGAGCTGCCCCACGGCTCTGCTGCAGCTCTGCCTGCACAGGAGGGGCTGCACGCCTTGGAGCCCCGGCCCTGAGGGCAGAGGCTTGGCTGGGGCACAGGAGGGAGGGGGCTTGTTCAGAGGGAGGGGCTGCACTGCAGGGGATGCTGTGGGCATCTCTAAACTCTCCCTGCCACAGCATTGCTGGGTTTTGTTTTCTCTCATTGCCTGATCTTCTCTCTGCTTCCTGGAGATTTCCCTCCCGCAGGTGTTTCCCTGTGCCTGATCTCTCCCTGCCAGCACTCACAGACCCCAAATCTCTGTGCACTCTCCCTGGCCTGACAGAACCCTGCCTGTTTGCTGGGCACTGGCTGAGGGCAGGTTCTGTTTGCAGCTTGGAGAAAGGACAGCTCAGATTGAGACTGATGGTTAAGAGCAAAGGTGATGCTGGTGCTGTCCATGGGCAGAGGGGCTGAAAGCACATTAGGGATCTCCTGTGAACCTATTGATAACTGAAAGTAACAGTTTGGATACTTCAAGCTCTTGTCAGCATTCATAATGATAATTCCCAATAAATCTTTAATATATATGTCCCCCCTCCCTGCCATGCCCCAATAGTAGGAAACTGAATACAAAGTCTTAGGAAATATCCTATTTTCTATCAAAATCCTTGACTTGAAAATATTCTATGATTGATCAGAAGCCCTCAGCAAGTCAGAGCTTCCTGAGCATTTCACCTCCCCTGCAACAGAATAATTCAGACTTGTACTCACAGGCTCTGCAGGCATTGGGATGTTCCAGCTTTAGGAGATGGCTCCAGGAGCTGCAGCTGCATTGTCCTGCAGCCAGAGGTTCCTGTGCCAAGGGCTGGCAGTGATTGTGCCCCAGGCACTTCTCAGCACCTTCCCAGCCCTGACTGATTGAAGCTCTCTGTGCCTCTGTGCTGTGCCCGGGCTGGCTGCAGGCAGTGCCCCAGCCCTGCTGGGCTGGCAGAAGAGCTGCTCATCAAGAGAAATGTGCTTTTGAAGCTTTGCTTGCTTACCAGGAGCTGCCTCTGTGCCAGGAGCCCAGCCCAGCTCAGCAGCACAGACACAGCAGAAGGACTTTAATGAGCCTCTGGGGCTTTGTGCTCAGGCCCTGAACATCAGTCCCTGAGAGGGAGCTGAAGAAACCTCTCCAGAACTCCAAGTCAGAATCCAACTCCAAACTTTCTTGGACTTTTAATGGGTCCCAGTGAGGGACACGACTGAGAAAGTGTCCCCAGGCCCCAGGCAGAGCAGAGAACTGCAGGCAGTGATGACAGGTGGGGACAAAGAGAAGCCAAGTCTTGGTGCCCTGGGGCACAGCAGGGCCTGTGCCACCAAGGGCTGTGAGGAGACACCTTGTCCTGAGGCCCTGGGGCCTCCTGGCACAGCCCCAGCCAGGCTGGGCACTGTCAGCCCCTTGTCCTGCCCTCAGCATCCCCCCCTAGCCCACATCCCAGTGGCCTCAAGGATCTGCTGGAAGGAGTCCCTGGGGAGCCTTGCTCAGCAATGGCCCTGGGGGCTCCTGAATGCTCCCTGCAGGGACTGCAGGTTTTTCAAAGGACTTTGGCTTTGGCTTTTGCCTTGGAGTCTCTGAGAGGTTTGTGCAATCATGGCCTCCAATTATCTGCTGTAATTAGTCCCTGGAGAGGCTTTGTCAGTAACAACACTCAGTGGGCTCATTAATACTTCAAGGTACTTCAGTATTTTAAGGTACTTGGTGTTTCCCTTTTGATACAGACTCTGTGAGAGGTTTGTGCAATCATGGCCCCAATTATCTGCTTTAACGAGTCCCTTGAGAGCTTTGTATTGACACTCAGTGGGGCTCATTAATACTTGGAAATACTCAAGGTTTTTAAGGTACTTTATGGATTTCCTTTCCACACTGAGTCTCTGAGAAGTTTTTGTGCCATCCTGGCCTCCAATTCTCTCCTCCAAGGAGTCATTGAGGAGCCTGTGTTGGGGATGGACCTTGGTTAGACCCATTAACGCCTGGAGACACTTTGGGTTTTTCCTCTGACTTTGACTCCTGGAAAGGTTTGTGCAATCTCCTCTCAGGCCCTGAGGTTCCAGGGCTCAGCTCCAAATGCACCACAGGGCTCATTAGCATCAAGCAAGTCCTGACAAACCATGGCTCTGCCTTGATTTCACTCTGTTCTTGTGCAGTTCATCAGAAATTTTTCTATAGTGCTTTTGTTCACCAGTTTGAGATTTCTTGAAGAATGGAGCAATTATTGTGGTGGGGTCAGGGCTGGCTAATTACCAGTGCACTCACTAGAATATACTTACTCATTTTCTGCTGTGAGATAGGATTAGGAGAAAGGCAAAACAGGCTCAAAAACTTGTAAAGGGTATAAAGAAAACTTTATTAATAGCAACTAAACAAAGAGTAATAAGAACAAAAGTTTCAGAACACTTCTCCACACAACCTTTTCATTCTTACTGACAATGTAAAGAGACAAAACCTAGTGTTTTGAGTCAGTTTACCACCTCTAGAATAGTCTTTCTGCAATTCACTTAGGAAGAGGTGTCTCTTTCATGCTATGGAGACTTCTCCATAAGAAACAGTTCTCTCATCACTCCCAATTTTCATGAATAACAGCCACCCAGAAAATCTGCAATCGTGCAGACCCTCCCTTTTCTTCACAGCTTTTCCCTCTACTGTGTTGATGGGATATGTCAGCTTATGGGGTATTAGTTTAAAGATGAGCTTTTTAAGAGTAAAGTTTCTCTTCATCTATCTCTGAAATCATCTTAATCTCTGAGAACAGAGGTCTTATTCTTCTCTCCCTGAGGGTACAGGGTCTCTTCACTCTGCTCTCTTTCTCTGTTCAAACTCCTCTTGAGATCACAGCAACTTCAAAGTTTGCTTCCTTTAGCATGGAGGCCTTTGTGAACATGTAATCTCCACATATTTTCCATGCATTACTGGGAAAAAGAGAGTCTGATGTATCAATTACATCCTTCTCCATAGCTTTACAAGAGGATTTAAGCCCCAAGATCAAGGCATCTCCTCAACCCTCCCATATGGGACTCAACTTCCTCTTCACTGACCTCGGTGTCTTCATGTTGCTCCTCTGTGTGCCTGCGCTTTGTCCTTTTCTCTCACTCGAGGGAGGATGGAAGCACTGAAAGAGTTCATATCTCACCCGGGACCTGCAGATGGTTCCGTGACCCCGGCCGGGCTCGGTGCTTGCGGCCGGAGCTGTTTTACCATGGAGGTTTCTGCAGCGGTTGCGCTGGGGCTGTGCCCAATCCGGCTGTTATCTCTGCTTGGGCATGCGCAGGATGGTTTGGGACAGCCCGCGGATCAAAGGACGAGTCTGGACTCTTCAATGCTTCGGTCTTCAGAATATTTATTAATTTTATCTTACAGAGATTTTCCTTTCTGCTAGCCGGGGTCTGACCAGCAAGGCAGCCAAGGGCACTCTGACCACCCACGGGGCGGTCGTGTCCTTTTATAACAAAAACTATGTACATCATATTTACTTTTTATTCCCAATATCTTTTACCCTTATTGACAAGTGTACCTTCACCATAAACCAATCCCCAAGTGCCAGCATCACCACGGAAGATGGAAGACAAGAAGAAGAAGAAAGAAGCATGAGGCATGCCCTGATTCCTCCATCTTGTCTTCATAACCCCCCTGTACAGAGATATAACCCCCCCTGTACAGTAATCCTAAAATACATATTTTACTCTAAAAATATATAATCTCTCCACCACTTTGACAGAGGTCATTCTTACGTCCTCATACACATCCTCTGCAGGGTCAAAATCCAGCCACCAAGAATTCTTAGCAATATTCCAGGACCTCCGATCCCCCCATGGGTTCTCTCGGTGACTCTGGATATCAGGAGCGATATTCTGAGCTCCCACAGGGCTGTGTCAGGATGGGCCGTGCTGGGGCAGGGCCAGGATCTCAGCAGCCAGGCCAGAGCACAGCAGCAGCACGGCCGGGGGCCGATGGGTTCTCCTCCCCCTGCCCGCGGCTTGCGGCTGAACCCCAACTGTGGCAGAATCTCGGCCGAGCCGGCCCGGGGCTGCTCCTGGGGCCCGGCAGATCCTGGCTGGGCCCGGGTTGGCGGCGGGGCAGGGCTCAGCAGTGCCCAGATGTTCCCAACTGCAGCCATGGCCCGGCCCAGCCATGGAACCAGCTGCTCCAAGGCTCCTCTCACAGAAGGAGCTGAGAAAGCCTTGAGGTCCTTGGGGGTATTTTGGGATCTGTGGGAGCTATTGGGGCTCATTTCTTCACCTTGTGACCCAAAAGGAACATCTGTAATAAAGTTTGCCTGAAGCTCCCACTCTGCCTGTGACAGGAACCCCTGTGAGTGTCTGGGACATCCCGGCTCTTTGGCAGCCTGGGGACTCCTGGGATGTCACCGTGGAGCCCCCGTGAGTGCCTGTGACAGATCAGTGCCTTTGCAGCCCAAGGTCCCCTGGGATGTCACCATGGAATGGCTGTGACTGCCTCTGAGCATAGGGCTCTTTACCATCCCCAGAAAGCCCTGGGAGGTCTCCATGGAGCCCCTGCATGTGCCTGTGACATTCCAGCTCTGGAACAGCCTGGAGACCCTTGGAAAGTCCCCATGGAACCCCTCTGAGGGCCTGTGACAAATCTGATCCTTAGCAGGCAACCATCACAGCCCCTGTTGCTATGGTCAGTTTCCATGGCAACCATCACCAGCCCCCTGTTGCTATGGTCAGTTTCCATGGCAACCATCCCCAGCCCCCTGTTGCTATGCTCAGTCCCTCGGCAGCTCCATGGAAACCCCATGTCAGGGGTGGTTGCCATGGACACCAGCTCAGGCCTGCAGCCAGAGCCCGTTGCCATGGCAACCATTGGCAGCCCCATCCCCAGGCTCACGGGATCCCAGAACCACAGAATGGGCTGAGCTGGGAGGGACCCATCAGCATCCTCCAGTCCAACTGCTGGCCCTGCACAGGACACCCCAACAATGCCAGCCTGGGCCTGGCAGCGCTGGCCAAATGCTGCTGGAGCTCAGAGAGCCCTGGAGCTGGGAGCCTTCCCTGGGGAGCCTGGGCAGGGCCCCAGCAGCCTCTGGGCAAAAACCTTTTCCTGACACCCAACCTGAGCCTGCCCCGACTCAGCTGCAGCCGTTCCCTCCACTCCTGTCCCTGGGCACCAGAGGGAAGAGGTTCCCCCAGCCCCAGCCAGGGACCCGCTCCCAAGGCTGTTGCCATGGCCACCAGGGCTGGGACCAGCCGGGATGCTCGGTTTCCATGGGCCAGGGTTCAGGACTGGGATTCCCCAATTTCCTGCTCCCACTAAAACCATGCTACTCTTGCTGCCCTCCTGCCTCCCATGGAAAGTACAAAAGGCAAAGATCCCAGGCTGGGAAAAGAACACTTTATTGGGAACAGTAACAAGATAAGGAACAAACGGAACATAAAAAATACTGATAACTAAAGGGATAAATAAAACTGTTTCCAGGGAGAACTACAACACAACTCACTGGGTCTTCCCGGCCACAATTTCCCCCACCTGGAAAGGACACCCTTCTCCTCAGGGAGAGAGAGAGATTCCCTTTTTTCCCCTGGAAATGACCTGAGGTGGGAGTGAATGTAATGACAGGGCCATGGCCAGACCCTCATGTTCTTCCATCCCACATCAGGTCATTGGCAGGGGCAGGAAAAGGGACAGGTGTCATCCCAACATGGGTCACAGGAAACATGGATCACCAGGGCTCTTCCCAACGTGGATCCTACAATGGTGCCATGATCTAGTTGAAATGTTAGAACATGGGTTGGACTCGATGATCTTAAAGGTCTTTCCCAATTTAGAAATTCTGTGATTCTGTGAAGTTGGGGCAGTGCAAAAAAATCCTCCTGCGCTTCGGGCACTCGCAGGGCTTCCTTTTACTGGTGCCTCTGTTGGTGTCTGGTCAATGCAGAGCTCCGGGTGTAGCTCTTCCCACACTGGAGACATTCGTAGGGCCTCTCCCCAGTGTGGATGCGCTGGTGCCTGATGAGGGTGGAGTTGTGCTTGAAACCCTTCCCGCAGTCGTGGCAGAGGAAGGGCCTCTCATCCGTGTGAATCCATTCCTGCGTGAGGAGACTGGAGCTGGTCTGAAACTTCTTCCCACATTGGGTGCAATCGTACGGCCTCGCACGAGTGTGGATCATTAGGTGGATGATCTGCTGGGGCTTACGACTGAAGGTCATCTCACATTCCCCACACTTGTATGGCCTTTCCCCAGCGTGGATCCTCTGGTGGTAGATCAAGTGGGACTTCTGCCTGAAGCTCTTCCCACATTGCCCACACTCATAGGGCTTCTCCCCAGTGTGGATGCACTGGTGCCTGATGAGGTGGGAGTTGCGGTTGAAGTCCTTCCTGCATTCAGGGCAGTGGAAGAGCCTTTCCTCTGTGTGAATCAGCTGGTGGCAGAGGAGATGGGAGCTGGTCTGAAACCTCTTCTGATACTCGGGACACGCGTAGGGCCATTCCCTGGTGTGGATCATCTGGTGGCTGATCAGGGTGCTGCTCTGCCTGAAGCTCTTCCCACACTCCAAACACTTGTGGTGCTTCTCCTCATCATGAAGCAGCTCGTGGACCACCAGCTCTGAGCTCTGGCTGAAGCTCTGTCCACCTTCCTGGCACAGGGTGGGTCTTTCCTCCTCAGAGCCCCTTGGGCTGGGTGTGGAGCCTCTCCTCCTGTGGGATTTCTGGGGCTTTTCTCCACATTGGAATTCTGCACCGTGGAGTCACTCAAAACAGCCTCTTCCACGAGGTTCTGCCAAGGAGATTTGTCCTCCCTGGTCTCCATCCTCAGCTCCTTCTCTGGGGGAGGAAGGACAAAGAGAGGATGGGATTTGCCTCCGTGCCACATGGAAGGGGAAGGAGATCCCTCCAGTGCATCCCTGTAAGGATGGTGTTGGCAGCAGGGTTGTCCTGCAGCCAGGGGCCATGCTGGGCTGGGAGATGGAGCAGGAGAGAGGTGGAAAGGGGCACTGACTTCCTCCTCACCTGCCTGGGTTTCCAGGGGCATCTTCCTCTTCCTCACAGCCTCCTCCTCCATCCAATCCGGATTTGGGAATGGGAAGTCCTGTTCTGGGAAGAAAACAAAGGGTGCACGCATTGTCTTTTGTACTGGATTGAAGGCAAACCACAGGGAGTGTCTAAGTCAGAATTACAATTTACTAAGAAAATGAAGATCAAGGCAATGATAGAGAAACCCTGCCTTAAACTGACAGAGTTAGGATATAACCTGACACCCTGTTGGTCAGGGTGGTGGCTGCAGTCCCATTAAATGGTGGCTGCAGTCCTGTTGGAGTGCTCAACGTGATTCTGTCAAAGCAGTGATCCTGTAGAAAGGTCTGGTCTTCCTCTGAAGGTCCAGTGGTGGTTATGGAGCTCTTGTCCTCTGGGAATCCAGTAGGCAAGGTGCTCCTGGTGTTGAAAGCCTCAGCTTATATCCAGGTAGGAATGCTTGGATCCTCCCCCTGGGCGGAGCATCCCACAATGGGATGATGGAATTTGATCAGTCCTGCAGTGACACTCAATGGCCCATTCACAGCAGATATCTCCCCTGGAGGGCGTTATCAGGGCTGAGTCATGGAAGAGATAAAGAACACTGCCCCACCTGTTTATAGCAGTTGATGAAGATGGGGATTGAAAACATGCATTTGGTTCCATCTTCCATTGCAACCTGAAACAGTGGGGTAATCCCTGCTCCGGGGGTGAACACCACCCCCCTTACCCAGGCTGGCTCAGGTGTAAAACCCCCACCCTGGGAAGGCCACACACACAGGGGACAAAGGGGACAACACTTGCCCTGCTCCAGGGGAGGTCTCTGTCCCTGTCACTCCCTTGCCCACCTCCCTTTTCTCTTTGACAGACTGGGGGGCTTGGCCAAATGTGAGAATAATTTTTCTCTTTGTCCCTGTTACCTTTTGGGAACACCTACACAGAGTTTTACCTTCTTTTTCATAATCTGAATTCGGCTGAATTTTCACATTTCTTTTATCAGAATGTGCCAGCAGCAGAGCTGGAGCTGTGCAGAACTAATGGAACTTGGAATTGCCTCAAAGTTGCTTCTTTGTCAGTTTATTAAAGTTTGGGATTTTTTTGCATTTCCATCAAAAGTGACTTGTGGGAAGAGCAAATTCAAGGCATATTATGTAGGGTTAAGTTTGATTTCTGAGAAGAAACAACTATACTTTGTCCAGTTCCCAGGGGATGCTCAAGGGGTCTCTGAGTCTCTCACACTGGGTGATGCTTGGAAGGGGCTGGATGGGGTTGTCCTTGTCTTTGCTACCCCAGGGCATTCCTCATGGTGTGTCCCTGTCCCTGTCACCCCAGGCCATTCCCCAGGGGTGTCCCTGTCCCTTTCACCCCAGGCCATTCCCCAGGGGATCTCCATCATTCTCACCCAGGCAATGCCTGGGGGGTCTCCCTCCCTCTCACCCCTGTGCCAGGGGGTGCTCGGGGCAGTCTCTGTCCCTCTCAGCCCAGGGGATGCTCGGGGGTCTCTGTCCCCTCACCCTGGGGGATGCTCAGGGGGTCTCCATCCCTCTGGCCTCAGGCAATGCCTGTGCAGGGCTGGGGACCAGGGGCTCTGTGTCCCTCTCACCGCTGAGGCTGCTCGGGGCTGGGGGGGCTCTCCCACCTTCTCACCCCTGGGGAGGCCGGGGGGGTCTCTGTCCCTCTCAGCCCTGCTGTGACCCCACCCAAACATCATCGGGGTCACAGGGACAGAGACACCCCCAAAGCCCCAGAAGGGCTAAACCTGGGATTTGGTTTGGGGCTGAGGATTTAGGAAGGGGCTGGAATTGGGGCTGGGCTTGGAGTTGGGGCTGAGATTTGGATTAGAGCTGGGACTGGGGTTAAGGCTAGACATGGGATTGGCTTTAGGGCTGGGGTTGGGATTGGGTCTGGGGCTAAACGAGTCTGGGACTGGGATGGAATTAATTACAGAACTGTGAGTGTGTCTAAACATGGAGTGTGACTAAGACCAGGATCAGGGTCAGGTTTGGGACTGAGCTCACCCAGAGTGGGACAGGGGGGATGTCACTGCAGGATGTCCCTGGCATCGTCCCAGCCCTCCTCAGGCACCTCCAACCATGGGGGGCAGCTGGGTGCTCCAAGATCCAGGTGCTCCCACGCTGCCCCTCAACACCAGGCGAGCATTCCCTGAGGGCAGCCCTGACTGTGACCCTTGGGGCTCTGGGATCAGCCCTCACATCCCTGTGGGAGCACCTGAAGACAGGACTAGAGATTCCCGTCCCTTCTCTTTCCTGTGGAAGGATAAATCCCAGCTGCCCTTTTCTTCTGGTGCCTCCTCCTCTCCTCAGCTGAGGATGTCAAACTCCCCAGGAGCAGGAAAATCCCCATTCTCTGTTTCCTTGTGTCTGCAGCCTGGAACATCCTCCCAGAATGAAAAACTTTCTGACAGCCCTGCTGAATGACACCGGCAAGAGGTTTGTGAGAAGCGGAGGAAATTGTGTTTTGATAGGAAATAAAGTTAGAAAATTATTTCTTTCTTTCCCATTCATTTTCAGTCAGTTCCAGTTTGTTTTTTAAAGTGCTTCTTTCTCAGCTGATTGTGTTTGTGTTCTCCTTTCTCTCCTGCCTCTCTTTCCCTGCTCTGTTTCTCTCCCAGTGTCTCCCTTGTCCCAGGGCAGCTCCCACCAAAGACCCTGCCCTGATTTAGTTCCCAATTCACGAGCTGCAACAGCCATGGGTGAAGTTCTGAAGGCTGGCAGTGAAATGTCACTGTAGGATCTTGCTCCGCTTGGCCTTTGGCTCTTTCTTAGAAGATTTGCCTTCCAGGACAGGAACATCTTTTCCTGGCTGGGAACTGGAATTCCAGCCCCTGGGAGTGTGTGCCATGGATCCCAGAGGGGCATTCCCGAGGCTCCCAGGGTGCTGCTCCTGCCGTGCCTCCCAAGGAGCTGTGCAGGGCCAGGGGACAAGGGCCAGCAGCTCTGTGGGCTCCCAGGGCACACAGCAAAGGTGGCTTTGCCGGGCATTTCCAGCACCTTCCCAGGTGGAAGCAGAGGGAGGGAGGAAATGGAAGAGAGTCCCCGACAGAATCCTGGAACAACTGGGGTGGGAAGGGACCCAGCCCATGGGTTACGAGTTCGCGAGGGAGAGACGCCTCTGCCCCAGTGAAGGAGCAAATGAGAGCGTGGGAGGGCAACCTGCGGATTTGACTGAACTTGGATGGAACTGAACAAGAAATGGGGAGGAGAGTGGGAGAGAAAGAAATTAGGAAGAGGTCTCCGAGAGAAGAAGAAATAGGAAAGAGGTCTCAGAGGGAGAGAAAGAAATCAGAAATGGTCTCAGAGAAAGGAAAAGTAATAGGAAAACTCTCCGGCCCGGACCCCGCAGCTCCCTGAGACTCCCTCAGGGTGCAGCGCCTTTCACATTTCCAGCCAATCAGAGGAGGCGCTAAACAATTTCCAGCCAACCAGAGCTTTTCTCGCCGATGACTCACCGGTTGCCAGGCGGACCCGCAGAGCCCGGCGGCCCCGGAGCGGAATTTGGGGCTCGGGCCGGGGGACGGATCCGCCCCGGGGGG